>JASANE010023144.1:0-16616 GCA_030248225.1 Trileptium ribeirensis
GGTGTTCGTTCAGTTACGTATTGCTGCCTGCTCGAGCGCGGATTTCGTATGGAAGCCCCGTCGGGATGCCCCATCAACGTCTATCAACTCATGTTGCAGTGTACGTCTAGGCCCTTGTTTTCTCGATTAGCTTAGTTGTGCTTAGCTGCTCGAAATCATTCTGAATACGACGCAACTTTGTTTATTTTATTTTTCAGCTTCTCAAAAAGTAAATGCTGGTTTTCGCCGAGGCTTCTCGAGAAGACACTATATAGTGCTGTTACCGCTCACGAGGGTTTATAAATAGGTTTTTGGACCTAGTTAACCAGTAAGCAGGTTTACATGGGTGATTTGATATTATTCGATAGGTACCTATTACGACCGAATCAGTTTACCGGTTCCTGAGGTACTGGAAAATCGTGCATTTCAAAAATTAGTCATTAGATTTCGCTTTTTTTCATCAAACACTAACTGATCAACGATATTATTTGTTGGATAAAAATCTAATGTTAATGTGAAGCCAGGTTTAATCCTAGGCTCTGACTTAGGGTGCGCAATACTTCTAACAATAAAACTTTTGTTTTACTAGTGACATTTTGAGTAGCTCTGTGTTTATCCTGTGTATGGAACTTTAGTTATAAAATGACTAGAATCTTGAGCCTCCCATTTGTCCAAGATAACATTTCAAGCGCGTCATTGCTATTTCACTACTGAAGTAAAAATTAAAAATTATGTTTTCAACTTCCTAAAGGTAATCCAATGTAAAGGTACTTTAACGACAAAATACTATAGATTTGGGAAGTTTACAACTAATATGTCCAGGAATTTGGGTTACTTGGAATAGTTTTTATATTGCGGCATGCTGCTTTCATAATGATCCCTGTTTTAATCCCATACTCCGGTGCAAACAATGAGTTGGTTACTTACGTTAGGGGTTGGCAAATCCCTTTTTAATACTGTATTATCGGAATTTATAAATAAAATTTCCATTATAATACAGTCTGCGGTGCGACCGTACTTTGAAAAAGTACCACTCACTTAATAAGAAGTGCAACAAACATTTTTATTTTAGCGACTGAAAGGAAATTCAGGTTTGCCTAATGTGTACAACATTTTGCTTGTTTTCGATATTTTAGAGAGTGAAATAACAAAAAACATTGTTAACCCTGAGAAAGGATTTTTCAGTTTATATAATAAACTTATAAAAATGGAGCAACGAACGGGTTTCCAGTTCCCGTTTAGGGCTTTTTTTAACTTGGTGCATTTTAAATTTGTTTTTATGAGCAACATTGATATTGGTGCGCCCCGCTGTGGCACTACTTGAACTTAATAAGAACTTCACGAATACCTGATGTCAGCCATTTGAAGAGAGAAACCAGTAGCTATCATGGCTTCTTGTCTCAGCGGTATTACCTCAGAACTTTATGGTACAAATTAGGTTGTTTTTGGTGTAAAATTAACGCTCGTAAGTTCAAGCCGCACATGTTGTGATTCACTTTTTTTACAAAAAATAGCGTATTTTTTTCAATGTTTTAGGTTGGAAATGGAGTCCGGCGGATCGACCTCATTTTAAAGAAGTTCACGCGTTGCTGGAAGATGCATTTCCGAATTCGTCAATACAAGAAGGTTAATGTTTGAAAATGGGTTATTTTTTGTGTTGCTACCCATCGGGATCACTAACATTTTTGGCAAGCATTTTATACAAAAATGTTGCAACCAGTTCCAAAAATTCTGCGTTGCAGCAGTGTAGCACTTTGGCGTATTACTGCATATTTCGCATTAGCATGATAGCACATTTTGGCTAGGTTAGAATATGCAGAATCACGTGATGTAAAAATACAATGCCGCCAGGGGATATTGTGTCTCGCAATCTCGGCATGGGATACACGGATATGGACGCGGATAAGTTTCACCGGATTCAAGCCTTCCCACTTCGGAGGTGTACATAGGAGCACCCCACATTTCAAACCCCTCATGCTCGAAACCAAACATGTTTAACTGGATCTATGATCTGTGCATTATCTCATATGCAGCAGATATTTAGTGCCGTCCGCATTGAATTTCACCCGAAAAAGAACACAGATCACTTTTTGAAATTATATAAACAGGCCAGGGTATATTAGCACCGTTTAATAAGAATTTCGTATTCTTTAGGCGTGGTTTCATATAGTCGCTTTGTTTCGCAAAAAAACGTATTTATGGCTTTACTGAGGAAAAATTCATCACACCGTTTGGTTTGTGCTTTTGCTACCTTCAATGGCACATCCGAGCGCGGTGTGCTTTTTGGGTTTTCCCTCAAGATATGCTTCAAATTTTAAACAGAATGTTATTTTTTGCGTTTCAGAAGTAACGAAAGAGCTTCAGCGAAGTTTCGCAAGTGTTGGCGGTCGCTCGAAAACTTCGACATCGCTCGCGTCTCAACATTCTGCCTCGGCGACGGGCGGAGCTGATACGGAGGGACAGTCGCCCACACGCGGGGGTTCCCGCAAAGGTACTTTTCATTGTTCTGTTTACCGTTGACATTCGCAAATAATAATGTTGTTTGACTGAGCTGAGTGATCGAAACATGTTGGGCGATAAGTAAAATGGCTCAGCGCATTTTTGGCTGCTTTATTCGGTGATAGTTTAAGTAAAGTATACCCCAGTCGTGTGGCCTTATCCCATAAACCCTTTCATTTCAAGTTTTTTAAGTATATTTAATGACTCGGGTTAAGTTAGTTCTCTCATAATATGAAAAAATTATCTTAACTTCAGCCAAGAGTTTTTTCTCACTTAAAATGGAGCAAGAAGCAACGCCAAGAGCTTATAAGGGAAGAGTGTGTTACTTCCCAGCGCTCTGATGTACACTCTTGTTTGACACCGGCGTTTTTAGCCTTATACCGTGGACGAGGTTGCCATCAAGCGACATCCTAGTTTTATGGGGGTAGCTCCAATCCGATACCCTAGTTTAGAGTTGTCGGATGAACCATCGTCATCAGTTCATCCGATTCACCTAAAACTGGGGGTCTGTACATGATGACGTTCCATAAATTTAGAGATGGGTAAGGCTGAAAACGCCCGCGTCATCAAACACGGGTTCATATTAGAACGTTGGGAAGTGACATATTCTTCCCTTATTCGTTATTGGTGGCATACTGTAAATCCGCACCTTTTTACTAAGAATATTTCATTTTAGAATTTGTGAAATCGTCCCGCTCAAGCGATCTTCACACAAATGGAAAGCAGAGTCCTGGAAAACTACCACAAAAACAGTTCGCAGGTATTGAAACGTCGTCGATAACGTCATGCCACGAACATGACAGCGGAGGGTCGTTTTGCGAGCATCGGAATCATCACGTACCCACGAGCGCGGCTATGATCGGTTCTACTTTCTCCCCGCGACATTTGGATGCATCGTTTATTGCAAGTGGGCAGCAACACTTTAGTCAAGGAAGCAACCGTTGGCTCGCCGCTCAAGATCGTCAATCTTCCTCGCCGTCACCACGTGCCGCATCGCGGGGCAGTAAACGTGGTAGTGCGTTCGTATCCGGCCAGTCTCCTCAGCTCGACACCCACAAAGGCAGTAGGAACCTGCCGCACACTCAGCCTCCGGTTACAGATCCGTCTTCATCTTTGTCAACGTTTGTACATCGATCAGACGTGAGTGCCAATGAACATTTAAGCAGGTTGCTTCGAGAGACTGCTTCTGAGTTCCCTCCACCACCTGACCCAGGTACTTCCGGATCTTCTTCCGGGGAAACATCCGGTAATGGTGGGAAGATTTTCAGTAGACCATCTTCTTCCAGTACGGCTGCGGTGGATAGCTCAAGTTCCGCCATTCCACGTGGAAGGCATCCGAAGGTTGCTCTTCCGTTACCTGCGGATGCTAAGCTTCAACAGCAAACTCAAGACGGAAAAACCAGTGGACGTCATCACTTGCGCGAATCTCAATTAACGAAGGCCAAACAGCAACGTAATATGTCACCCAATATTACTAGCCAGTCCGTATTAGGAGAATCATGCGTGGAACATCGGCTAGAGCACAGTTTTGCTGATCCGATGTATGGCAACTACGGAGGCGATCACGCACCGTCAAACGCTAAAAATGAATCCCAACAAATAATTCAAGATAGCCGAAGCCAACAGCATCGCGGATCACCCCGACCATCAGATCCGGTGCACCGTGACCGTCATCGACACCAACCGTCCGATTCACTCTGTGAGCAACAACTACTACCGCGGCTGGAAACAAGGACACTTCAAAAAACAATCAACTGCTTTGGAACAATTCCGAAAGGTGCCAGAATCGATGCCTATCTTGACTCGCTCCAGCAGCAACAACAGCATCATCATCGGAACCAACATCATAACATCGACGACGGCAGCTGCGGCAGCTGTCAGCATCATGAAGTGTATCGACGATGCGAAGCTTCGTCGTCGTCATGCTGTCACTGTTGCTGCTGTAACGATGCACCACCCAAACTGACAGATGATGCTGGGGCTTCGTCAAGCGGTTTTGCTGGCGATGTGTCGTTCGACGATCCAACAGCAGCGTTCACCGGCACTGGAAGCAGCAGTGAACTACCTGCGGGGATTTTTCGACGCGGTAGCAGCACAAGTGTCGGCAGCAGTAGTAACAGCAGCTACGGTCAGCAGTGTCGCCACCGTCAGCAGCTGTGTCGAGAGCAGGGATTTGACAACTGTAGCTGTGGCGAGAAAGGTTTTAGCAAAAAGAACCTTCGCGATACTGAACCAATGCCGCGTTGCGACAAACAATCAACGAATATCACGACTGTTAAAGGTGGTGCGACTAGAGCACCTGGGTACCATGACGACCATGATGACCAGTCAGCAGCGCGAACAAGTTCGGAATTTTTGACGGCGCTAAAACAACGGCTTCGTAAAACTTCTAACGCAGATTCATGTTTGGTCCCGGGAGGCGTTAGTGCGCCCGGCGATGGAGACTCGCCCGCCAGTAGTAGTAGCACTCTGGACATGGCTAATAGGAATGACGAAAACGGAATAAGACGTAACAATAATGCCGGCCGCGGCGCTAACAGTGACCGGCAATTGGCGAGGCTAGCTCAGCAGCGCAAAACGCAGGAAAGCTCCGCTTGTCATGGTGGCAAAGTTCGATCGTCGCCATACTACAGCAATAGCCAAAGTGACAATAGCAATTCATCGGCAGTTTGCTGCCTTGATGGAGAAGAAACTAATGCAAGGTCAAGAGACACAAGTCATACTCGCTCCGGTGGCTCTGTACCATTAGTACCACTTATGCCACCAGCCTCGAACAGTGACTGTGCTAAACATTCCACAAAAAGCACCGCTGCATCACCGGTGGACAAGGAAGCTTCCGAAGAACTTGAGATGGCAGCTAGCTTGCACGAAGAACTTGCTGAAACGATACGGTCGCTCAGACACGTTAAAAATAGGAAGCAAGGCGGATTATCCGAACCCGAACCTTTACCGGGCGAAGCCGGGTATTACAACGCGGATGAAGATCGTAGCAACGATGGTCCTGCAATTGAAACAGCCAGGATACGACGAGTGAGGCCTATGGTTTCTGAGACATCAGGCCTAGATTCCGTTTCGAATCCGAACAGATCGGGTAGGTTTTTTGAAGCTTACGACGGTGATACTACGGACCCATTCTCGTACTCGGTTAAAAAAGCAGTAGAATACAGTTCAAGCGAAAGTGTCGACGGAAAAGAAGAGGGACGTTTAAATAAGAACAGTACCAGGTGCATCTCGAGTAACATGGGCAACGGTAAGCCGTCGAATGGGTTAAATGAGTGTCCACGTGGTAATCTATCGAAGTCACGATTTCTGAAACCTAAACCATTTCCTGTTGACAACAGTAACCACGATGAACGTGTTGCTACAGTGAAGCAGGCGAACAGCAGTCAAGATGTCACCAGCGATTCCGAAGAGCAGTGCCAGAAGGAGGTGGAGCATAAAAACCGCCACCAGCAGCAAAATCGTCCGTTAAAGACAAGATCTGTATTTATGGGAAATGGAGGCACATCTGGTAATGGAGCCGGCCGAAGGATGCGACAAGCGGCGCCGTTTTTGGAGAGAACGAAAACTGATTTGACTCCAGGAACATACGGCAGCAATAATATTTCCGATAATAAAAATTTAGGAACCACGTTTCAGCGGGCAGCGGCTAATGGCATACCTGGTTCGTCTAAATCGAAGACCCACTCTCACCGCCAAACAATCGCCGGGAAGGATAATTACTCGCCCGATAAGGAGTCTGTCGCCGATGGTCAGCATCAGTTTTCACTCGGAAGGACACAGAGCTTGAGGAATATAGTTGGTAGCGACGGCATGACATCAAGTGATGCTGTCCATACGACCGGAGGCGCGGAACATTATCAGAATGAGCTTGAAGCCGTTCTGCGTGGTCGATTTCGTAACAGCAACGTCGAACGTGGAAGCAATGACTACGATAATAGCTCCGGAAACGCAAATGGCTGCACCGGAGGTGATGAGTTTATTCAACATCCGGAGGATCCAAAGATTTCACCTCCATCATGTCAGCAGAAAGAAGTTGCAGCCATTGCTGCGGCCACGGCTCGAATTAAGAGTTCTCAAACGGTGCCCACCGTCAGAGTCACAGGTGCCGACGCCCAAAGGCGTCCGCCGGAAAATGCCAAAAACGGTGTTGGATTATCTAGCTCTGGTAAGGACACGAAAATGAATATGCAACCTGCGAAAACGCCGTCGTCACCTGCTAAACCGCCGCGCGCTATTGTTCGACCAGTTATACCGCCAAGGAGCCATGTTCCGCCAAGTCACCAGCAAGAATCGTCTAAAGTCGCGGCACGTATCTCGAGCGACACAAGCGCTGAAATGCAGGGTTCTTCCAAAATAAACAAAACATCAAGCGAAAACTTTGATACCCGCTCTAAGGCTACGAAAGCTAACGCGACGACACCCGAAGCAGAGGCTATATGGGCTACTCCAGTGGGAACAAACGGGCGTGGTCAGGATCGGTCATCTGACGGCACACTAGCTCATTCATCCCCGCCTATAAACAAGCAGTCGCTGTTAGCCTTATATCGCTCGTCTCTGGAGCCGTTAGTTGCCGATCTGTCTGCTGCGGGCTCACCGACTACTTCGTCGGGTTTCGTCGGTTCCCTGCCCGCCGCAACAACATCGACGCCGGCAGCCGCGACGACAACATCGCTAATTACCCTATCGGACAATGTCGCCCGTTTCGCTAGTCAGTGCGCAACATACGCGGAAGCGATTTCGCCGCACTCGAAATTCCGCTTCCGCGAGCTATTGGCACGACTGGAAGCGATTGTCCCGCGACTGCGCAGCGCTGCTACCGTCGGCGGTGGCGGTGAAAAGACCCGTCGTGCGAAGGTTATGCGGGAATTGGATTCGACGTTGAGAGACGTTGTGAATTTGATTCAAAGGTAGAAACGCTTTATGCATGTTTTATATTATAAGTCTTCTGTAAAAAATTAACACTGCATAGGTTCAAATTATATACTTCCGGGAGCTTTGCAGAATATGTGCATACTGTAGGAAAAACGCTCAATTCGTAGTAGTTGATTAAAATTGAAAACGCGGTGAATCTTTTACAAAATGGTCTCTTTTAGCTCAGCTTTGGAAACATTGAGAGCTGCTCCGACAACTTTGGAGCATTATACACAAATGAGTAGCTGTGAATGATAACCTATATAATTTATGGAACCGAAAGCAATGAGAATGTTATTGCGCTGTTGAAGTGCCCTATTTAATATCATAAATGTCTAGTT
Source organism: Trileptium ribeirensis (assembly GCA_030248225.1). Taxonomy (NCBI): domain Eukaryota; kingdom Metazoa; phylum Nematoda; class Enoplea; order Enoplida; family Thoracostomopsidae; genus Trileptium; species Trileptium ribeirensis. Next base: position 7,734 of record JASANE010023144.1, read on the forward strand.
TGTAACATGGGAAAAATAATGTGTAAAACATTTTATTTGTTCGATCGAGTAACACTGTCGTTTAGTAGAAAACTTTTAGTCAAATTAAACAATGGTTTGGCATTTTTTTAGTTTTTTCGGTCATAGATATTAGCGTATACTACCTATAAATTATGGCCCAGTGCAGTTCTGGTTGAAATCCCACGCCGTCTATTTAATTATACGACGCCTGTTTCATCTTCAAACGAGGATTGAATCTGAGCGAAACAGGCCACTGTTAAGAAATTGCATCAATGCTTGGCGATGAGGTATGTAATGCGAGAGGTCATTACACCACTGAACAAGGTTGCATATTTCTCAAATATCAAAGACTCCTGAGGTAAATAACTGAACATTTTCAAAGTTAGAAGATCTAAGTTTGAAGCTAACAAGGATTTTCCGACAAACAAAATTGGGAAACAGAATTACGAAGCTTTAGAGAAAAATCGTACTGCGTCAAAATTAAAAAAATGCCTACGTATGCTTAAGGTTTGTGGTCTCATTTTAAGCCTTGCCAGGATAGCTGATGCTTTGGGCAGTGTTTACTGAAGGAATTTTATTACGGCACCATGGATAATCGTCGCCGCTGAGAGTACATACGTCATCAGAAATAATCAGTCTAAACTGAAAACGCGTCATTCCTTTTTGGCCTTTACCGTCCGCACCAAATATGTGAAGAAAATTTTATATCGTAGTACCCTTTTGTATCCGTTGGCTTTAGAAACAGCTCCTGGATAGCTCAGTGATTTGCGATTGCAGTCATAAAGTGAGGGCTTCAATTGCTCACCTCGGCTTGGCTTTGTCCAACACTACACATTATTGTCTGAATAATTAGGTACCAACTCTGGTTATATCACTGTCGTGATTATGTGTAATTTTTCGTTTTATTTTTTTGCGCTTTGATCAATGCTGCACAGAGTTCATGCCATTTTAAAAATTGATATTTTATATTGTGTAAATATTTATATAAAAAATGTGTTTGCTACCGTTACAAATTGTTTTATATTAGCATTGGTTGATCTTTAAGAGATACATTTTGCTGTTTGATCTGATTTTTTTGTCATATTTCCAACTCCAGTTGGGCGTTAGTGTGCTAAAAAATCGGGAGAATCGTTAAATTCACAGAAAAGAAAGATAACCTATGATTAATATGGCTCCCCATATCCGGGTAAAATTGTGGATATAAAGGCTATCCGGATATGGGCAAACATATCCTAATATTTCATGATTTTATTTAAAATTCAAAAACTATATTAGGCTTTGTCTTTCACTAATACAGATGTATTTTATGATGTATTAACTATTGGAGACATAACACCAATCTTTCCTTACACTAAGCCTATTTTAGTAAACAGTATTTTAAAGTGAACACCATTTCATGTTATAGTTAACACAAATTTATTGATAATATGGTGGAAATTTCGGATATTTTTGGTATTTTGGGGTTTCCATGGATTGGCACGGAATCGCCAGAACCCAACTGTAAACCAGAGAAGCGTTAACATTTGAATTTAGAAATTTCCAGAAAATACGCAACGTAACAGGGTACCGTTTTTAAAATATAATCCCCGTAACGGAAGTCGGAAATTGCCAGCCAAGGTGCTTGTATGTTTATATTATGAGTTGCATAGCTTTATAAAGGGCCACGGTAACCCTGAGGGGCCAAAGTGTCATGTCGTTCTCGACATCCGAAGTCAGCCTAAGCTTAGTTCCTTATATGAAACATACACTATGCCTAACTTCGGGAGGCTACCATTCCTCGAATATCCCGTTCTAAGCTGTTCTTTTTTGAACGTTAATAACGTGTCGCCCCTCAGGGTTATCCGGGCCGCACTGATCATCATTATATCTCGACTGTGTCGGGGAATCCTTATGGTTTACCTGGAGCATGTCATCTTTAAGGGTTGTACGTTATATGGTTGGAAAAAACAGCTTTACTGTGCGGTGTTTTGTAGGCGGCAGTCCCACAGTTGAGAATATCGTAAAAGGCATTATCATTGTCTGTATACACAAAGCCTTATCTTTGTATTACTGAAGCTTCAATTCGCAAGACTGGTCAATAAATTCCATCCTTCAGATATGTGAAAGTACAATTATTGTAATCCAGTAATTTCATACATGCAAATTTTATACGGACAGCGCTGTAGTGCCAAGACGAAATGTTGGTCCCAGAAAATCGTGACATACGTTAGTATGAAATTAATAGCACAGTGAATAGTTTTTGACAGCGATAATAGTCCTCAGCCTTCGCATAGCTTCCTGTGATGTAAAGACATATACGGCGGAATTCTAAGCTAATTATGACTAGTTCGGTCTGATTACTTACGACGGGCAGCTATTTAAATATGCCCTCATATTGTTTGCGTTAAATTGGATTTTATCGTTAATTGTGTAAATCTGAAGCACAAAATTGATTTTTTCAATAAATAATTTGAAAATGTATTTTCGCCGATTAACATGTGATTCGTTTACATTGTGTCGATAAATCAGTTATACGATATTGTTGTACAAGGTGCTTTTTGAGTAAATCTTGTGTTGTTTTTACCGTGTTAGAGCAGATACGTTGTAATCTATTAACAGTTTTGCTCAGTGTCAGAGTCAGCTAATTTTCGCAGCATTGAATTTTGTGCATAAGTGCGGTTTAAGTGGTATAAACTACTTTTGTCTAAAAAAATTTTTCAAAAATTTTGGGTACCAACGGGAACATTGGTAATACAAAATAATAATTTAAATAGGTACATATTGTTGAAATTGACATTTTGTTAACCGCCTTGCCGAGCTGAGTCGAATAGTGCCTTTTCAGGTTGGTATATTTATAACCGCAAATAATACTCCGAGTTTATGATCTTTAACAAACACCTTTCGCTGCATAATTTATGTTTGGATTAGGTATGTACGGCTGGGTATGACTATTCGGCATACTGTAAATTAATTATTGGTTAACTCAGGTATTGTTACACAATCCGCAGAAAAGTATCTACTAAATACATACAAGTCTGCATTGGTACTCGTACAAAGTTAGGTGCTCCGCTACACTATTCTTGGAGTCCTTGCGGTTCTGGCTTCTCCAACTCCTAAAGCCGATCTATAATCAGACCCAAGCAATTGGGTGTAGGCATTGAGACCTAAACCAGTGGTAGTAGACAGAGAGATTCGCTAAAAGATTTATGGCTATAAAGTTTTGGTAACCACTTCTGGTGCGAGAAAGCACCCTGCTGCACGTCGTTCTACAGACCTGTGATTCACAGTCTCCGATTCACCGATTCCCTGAACCGATAATAGTATCTCTGGTGAAGAGTGACACTTCATCTTTCTCATATTAACGCACGCAGTTCTTTTCGCCCTTTATCCTTCGGGTTTTCGACCCACTAAGTGGGTCGCAAAGATGACTCGACCATGTTCTTCGACCAAGTCATCGCTTCCAGGTTTTTGACCCTCTACAAATTTAATAGTCGAAAACGTCGCGATTTGAAAAAGTGGTTCGAAAATATGGTCGAAACCTGGTGGGAGAGTTTTCCGCGCAGCGGTGCAAAAACCAGAGTGGGTATACGTCGGTGGGTTGAAAACCTGGGGGTCTGGATGAGGTGATCCAAAGACATGGGTTGGGTGGGTTATGTTTTCGACACACTCGGGTGGAAAACCTGGGATGGATTAGTCTGAAAACAACCGCTACCTACCGACAAAGTTAATATCGAATGCTGACGAGCGTTTCGCGCTTCAGCAGAGTCGACCATCATTGGTTCAACTGACGTTATTTACGCCAGAAAGTAGTAGCGTCATGATGACAACTGTTTCGTGTTGTGTGTCGAGTCGGCCTTGCAACACCCAGAGGACACAAGTAGTTATGCTGAACCTTTGCCTTGCACGGTCCGTACGGTTGTCGCCAGGTCTGCTAGTTCCGCACTCCGCAAGATATCTGCTAAGGATTTTGATTACATTTCTGACCAAGCGTTCAAAACTCAAAGCTATAATGATATACTTGGTCGGGGCCATGTCACCTTTAGGAGACGGACGGTTAAGAAATGTGGCAGCGTTTTAAGTGGTAAAATGCTCAAGAAATTTTTACGGGCAATGGTCAATACCTATGACCACAGCTATTAGGGGCAAAACGCACCTGTGCTCTGTGGTTACTCTAAAACAATCTTGATCTAGTCCTGAGACGATCAGGTCAAAATTAGCCTGCCGGAATGACTTCAGGCTACGGTTATATGCTTGATGATACTGCTCTTCTCCCTTTAATTAAGATATTACTAACAAACTCCTCTAAACTCAATCTCGGTGGCCCCAAATGGACCGGCATCACTTTTTAAGACTTGAGAGGTAACGAAAGTTGCCGGTGGCTGCGGTTGTTTTCTAGAGAGGAACAAAACCTTCAATCTCAGAGCACGCGTCGACTAGTGTCTAGCCCCTCCATATTAGGCTAGCATTGTAAGTGATAACAGACCTGTAATGCGTCCGCGCTAGCATTTATAGCCTAGATTTTGGTGCATGGAGATTTAATCGTACATGCTCTATGTCCGGGGTCAACCGACCTGTCGGTTAGGGAAGGAGATAACCCCGATACCCCTGCTATGAGCATCTATGAGATTTAACCATGCCGACTCGCGAACCGTGCGCTCTATTTAGGACAAAAATAGGACCTTAACTTTCGAAACATGAACGCCAAAATATGCGCGCTTGTCTGCCATAACATAGCTCTGCGAAAGCGTGTTTAGACGAGAACACATTTCTTTTACTTATACGTTTTTCATATGCTCGTGTGAGTCGTCACTTCTTCTGTGAACTATGCTGGAATAGAAACTAGGATTCCAGAGGGCTGGAGATTAATGATGAGTGTAGCGATAAATGAGGGAACAACAAAATACAAATTTCGGTACTACTGTAACAGGACCGTTCCGGCCTTTTACGTTGGCCCTTACTCTCATTAAGGCCCGTCAAGGACTTGACAAAGCCCGAAAGGCTGATAACCATCGCTATAACGCGATCCGATTCAACTTACCCATCGGGCAAACATGACCCCTGTAGCGCCATGGATTTGCACTGCTCGCTTATAACCTTGTCGGTTTTCTCCGTTCGTGTACCATATGCTGTTATGTATGCAATTTTAACCGCTTTTCGTATGGTTCTGTTTGTCCGTCGTATATGTCACGTTTTGTATGGGCACAGGTATAGAATCCAGGAGACGAGAAATTACGTGGATAGGACCGACCATAAGGATATTTTAGGATTCGTGGAGACTTCGATTAGGTCAGAATATCTTGAATACATTCTTAAGCACGTAAGATCAAAATTACGACCGTCTGGAAATAGGAGGCCTCTTGGTCGCTCGCCATGCATCCGACGGCAGTGGCTGTTCGCCGAATGACGAAGGGCACTGACACAAAAATTCGTTGGGGAGTATTGAAATATCGAAATATGAATCTTACTTAGCCTTACCAAAACTTCTCTCCATGGCTGAGCTAAAGGGAAAACAACAATGAAAGCGCAAACAACAAATTTGGATTTTAGTAAACGCATGAACCGGATGCGGCTTCAACGGGCCGTACCCGGTTACTGTTTCGAAATGCGAAATTATGCCCCGAATCCTTTTCGGTGCAGAATTAAGAGGACCTTCCAACGAGGTCTATTAGCGCAAAATCAGTCCATAAATTATTAAGCTACGTTAGTAAATTTCATCTCTTTTATCCGTCTTAAACAACCCCTGCTTACGCTAGGTAGGGTTGTTGTCATCAATTGATTACATCGACTTATTACGCTGCCAACCTCTTTTTTATTCCTGTATCTTTCTAGGACCTGAGTGAATCTTAGCCCGTCCTGTTTCTAACATATAACGCTCCGTCTAACTTGTTACGGTTATAATTCCGACAGATTTAGGATGAGTTGGCTCCACAACAAAGTAATCACAGAGTTTACAACTCCTTACGATTTTATAGGGAAACCCTAGATCAGCCCTTTGGGTATCAGTGTGCCGATTTAGCGAAACTATAACCCAAGAGCGCCATCGCGTTGCAGGCAGCCCCTTTGTTTATACATTGGGTACGGCGAAAATGTGTTCGAACTTTTTATTTCCATCAAAATCATTCGATCAGGAACGTTGCAACCGCTTCCTCCTGTTTCAGGACTATCTCCGGTAAGAGTTTAATGCATCGTTATGCAGCCAAACCATCATGTATACCAACGAGCTCTAGCGGATCTTTTTTCGCCCAGCCGTTCAGCCGCTATAAAGTGCCCCTTTTCTCCCTGTCTGTCATTTCTTACTGTATACTGCAGGAATCGACATCTTTTTCTCTCATTTTATAAAATAGTACTATTTTTATGCCGATTCTATATGTCAGCATACGACGACTCGCCTATTCTTGGCGAACACAACGATATGCGGCTTGTCTTTATCCGGCTCTCCGTTGACACGTAGTGACCCGCTAAATTACGTACCAAAATCGTCTAAGTCCAATAGTTGGCACAAAATTTCGAAAATTGTAACCCCAACTCGAAAGTCTGCTGTGTTCACCTCATCGAGCCGACTCCAAAAATACCCGGCGGGTCTGCTTACGCGGTTTTGTTAACTCGAAATGGCCATAAATAGCGCCCCCACCTTTGTCAAAACTATCTCTATTTTCACCATTTTAGCAATTTTATAAATCTCACCCGTGGGACAGAGGTATTACCCCTCATCTGAATCGTCTTCTTATAACGAGCGCAACGAGCGCCCAGGGGCATTGTTCCACCTGGCCGTTAGGCTAGGGAGACTAATACATGTAAATTGACCCAAGCGGGTCAGGACCTACTTTTGGGCCTAATTCTTTCGTGTTTGGTATTGATCGAATCCATATTCGTCCTGGGAATGAATTCAACCCCAGCCCATCGAACTTTCTCCTGGAACCCTTCTCCCTGACCCTTCTTTGCCCCCGTTTGTTTTTCTTTTTCTCTTTCAATCCGACCTTTTCGATCGTTCTTTTGTTTTGCCGTGCTCTGTGTTTCTGTCTATTTCTCGTTCTCTTTTCCTTTCTTGGCTGTCCGCATACTTTCTCTTTTGCTTGTTTTCATTTCTCTCTCTTTTGTTCTCCTCCTCTGGCTATCTCTTTCCATATGTCCCACTTTCTTTCTGTCTTTAAAATATTAAGTTAACAATTAGTAATATTAATGATTTCAATATAAAACGTATACATATGTAACGAAATAAAACCAAAGTATAGACATAAATATTTATATAAATAATATATAGGAGTATATATGAAATGGTGGCAGTGGTCCCCATGGGTCGCAGGCAGGGGTGCCCTTTTGGAGGGTGGTTCCCAAGGGTGTGTCCTTCCCCCGGTCCCGGGGAGGGCCCGTCCTGCGGCGCGTTCCCCTCCGAGAGGCCCGAAAAGCGGTGTTTCTTCCATGAAAATTCGAGATGGGACATAAACACCCGGATCGATATATGTACGTTTAGTGTATGTACGTCGGGACACGATAAGGATGGCATGATGCTTGGAATTTAGTGGCATGTTCTTTTGATCAGCCACCAGTTTGAAGCGCTAGACAAATATAACAACGTGAAATGTTTGCACGTAAACATATGGGTTTAATAGGAAATAAACAGCAGATTTTGGTCGGGGTTCAACGTTAGATTATTGTTTTGGAGCTCTAGAATATTGGTATTTTAATGGCTTGAGATACACACTTCATATTTTAACGAACCGCTTTTGTCTTGATTTTAGGACCTCTTTAGCTTTTCATAAATTAGGGTTCACATTTAACAATATAACTTATTAGTAATTATGAATTAATATTTAATAACTCTGATAATAATGTTTGGTATTTCTTGAATTAGTTCGATTTGACTTCGGAATGTCTGGATTGCCAGACGTAAACAGAAGGCTTAAAATGGATAAAACAGTGGGCGAAATTTCGCCCTTCGCCCCAATTTCGCAGATGTCCTTCTATTGTTTTCGGCTCTCCCTAAGCAACTCGTTGTTCACGGTAAGCGCCAAATTCCAAAGTTTTGGAATTTTTTCACTTGGCGATCGGAAGGAAAATCTAAAATACAGGGCGTCGGAAATTCGATCGGAATTGGCTCCTGGCAAAAGTTATATGCTACAATATAGGCGAATTTTTCGGTCGGACGTGCCGTCCGACTTCGTAGAATCAGTTGGACTTTGACACCACGGAGTTCGGTCCACTCTACTGACCGACTCCGTGGATATTTAGATTATTATTCTGTTACTGTTTTTGCTTTCGAGTTTTGCACGACGACATGATCGTATGGTCAACGAGGAATCCACATGGTGTCCAGTGCCGTGTGAAGGGGTAGTAGCTGGTGCTCACCCGCCGCCAAAAATGTAAGTAAGGAGAGGGAAGTTAGGAAGAACAAAACGAAGGTTTAATTTCGCCAAGATTAGATTGCCGGTAGGATCATGCATACAAATACTCGCCCTTTTAAAGATTGAGTTGAATGTAGCTAGTAACACGATACTCCGGCGTTGATGACTGTTACAAATTTGTTAGGAAGCGAATCTTATTCGGACAACCGGCTACAAGACTTCTTGGGGTATTAAATCAAGTATAAAATGTGTCAAATTTTAGTAGAACATTTGGCGCCCGGACCGCGATCGGGGCATAACTCAATCACGTATTTCGGTAAAGGGCATGTGCCTTCTCAGCCCCTGCTTTGCGCCAGGCGGCTAAATTAAAATTATTGACAGGCGTGTTAAGAAAATTTGGGTATTAAAGCCTGGCGCACGAGCCGAAATGTGACCCTCGTCCTGGGTCGAAACACGAAAATACTACTCAATAACCTCTGGTTTATGCAGTACTGTGTATTTGTACATTCTTTATCGCGGAAACTGGCAAACTAACGAATACACGAACTGAACCAAGAACTAC
>JASANE010023145.1:0-17699 GCA_030248225.1 Trileptium ribeirensis
CATACAAACGTGCGCTCAGAGCCAATGTACTGCACCATTTAAATATAGGTAATAAAATGTTGGTATGCCTTATCAACAACAACAGACGGAATACATGTAGGTCACTCCAAAAAACTCGTAAAAAGGAAGTTTAGAACCAATATATTGAAACAGTTTCTCTGTTCGTGTTATTTATGCATGGAATTCATTGCCTGAATACGTGAATACGTTGAAGATAAGCCACTCATACAGGCGTCAAGTCACAAAGCATTCAGAAATTTACTGAAAAAAGTTGACTTAAATCATTTTTTGCGCTACGACCGATACTTAGTCAGACCAGGGAATAACCGGAACCGAGATTTACCGGAACCGTCCATTTAAACCGGATCCGGAACCTGGTCTTCGAAATTTATATATAGTAAAACAGATGACGGAAGAAATGTTTGGATTACAGGATGAAGCAAAAAAACGTGGAAAATTTCAAACAAAATTGTTAAACCGGAATTCCGGTTCCGGTATGGTTTTTGCCCTTTGCCGGAACCGCAACCGGAACACGATTTTCGCCGGAACCGGAATTCCGGTTGCTCCCTGAGTCAGACGTAAGTGGATTTCTCTTTTGATGTACCTTTTATTTAATGTATGCTTATAATGTGTATTTTTTAAATAAAATATTGTTGTTGTTGTTTAAATTTAAATAGTAAGTTGCTCTCCGGAGAGAACCAACGATCTCTTGACAGCAAGTTAGTGTGAGAGTTCAGTTAGCGTAACCAGGTTTGCACAAGGCAGTAATGTGTTTATTGCGAGGTACAGTGCTAAACACATAACGAAGACAACTTACATCGCTTCTTTGCACCTTTGGCCTTCTTTTCAGCCTTATCGCCGAGACGGAACCGACCCGATGCGCCAATCGATGTGGGCTTGGTGTGCTTCAGTGATCCGCTTTTCAGTCCGTTCCGAAGAGCAACCTTCAAGTGGCTATTGATCATTTTCGGATCCTGGCTCAGCTTGAAATTGGCCAGCAAATACTTGAGGATCGCATCTCGTGATGAACCGTTCCTGTCCTGAAAAACAATAAAAACAGGTTGAATGTCAAGACTCCAATGTATAGGAAAAATAGTACACCCAATAACTCCATTTAGATTTGAACCGTTGGAATGACTGGGCTGATATTAGGCAAGATGACTTTGACTTGCTATACGGATGGGTCGGTCATTGAGAATGGTCTCCGGCGATGTGGTGCAGGTATATATATACCGGGTAAAGTAAGGGAATCATTCCCCCTGGGTAGCCGGACTACTGTCTTTCAGGCAGAAGTGCTGGCCAACGAAAGATGTGCCATGATAACAGATGGTTTTAGACTTAAGAATAAAAAGATAGGTATTTTTAGTGATAGTAAAGCTGCGGTGCTGGCTCTCGGGAAAAGGCAGGTTAAATCACTATGCACCATTGGGTGTGTGAAGTGGCTTAACAGACTAGGTCGAAATAATACGGTTACTCTGGGCTGGGTAAAAAGGCATTCCGGAGTATCAGGTAATGAAATAGCTGACGAATTAGCTAGGCACGGGTCTAATATAAAGACTCTAGGACAGGAACCTCATGTACCTATTAGCGTTACTGTAATTAAAACGTGGCTGGAGAAAAGGACTTTTATAGAACATAGCACGTTAGCAAAATGAATAGCACGTTTTCGTCTTATTACGATGTGACTTCCGGGGTACCTCAGGGAAGTGTATTGGGGCCTACACTGTTTCTATTGTATATAAATGATATTGTTAATGAATTATGCGATGTCAACTGTAAAATATTTGCTGATGATGTAAAATTGTATGTTCATTGTTCTTCAAGTAATGATTATGTCGGAAGTGACCGTTTGCAAAGAGCCTTATATGCTATTGAGGAGTGGTCACGCAAGTGGCAACTCTCAATTTCATCGCCCAAATGCAACTTATTACGTTTAGGTAAGTCTCCAACTAATGCTGAATATGTCCTAAATGGTGAACCAATTTCGTTAGTAGAACAATGTAGAGATTTAGGTGTCATAGTTACAAATGATATGAAACCAAATGCTCACTGCGTCATGCTAGTTTCAAAAGCATATAAGGTTATAAATATAATTTTCCGCTGCTTTTTTACTTCTGACGCTAAGACCCTATTACATGCTTACATCACTTATGTGAGACCACAACTAGAATATGCTGCCCAAGCATGGTCTCCGTGCTACCTAGGGGATATAGATCTAATTGAACGCGTTCAGCGTTATTTTACGCGCCGTCTTTATGAACGAAACAACTGGGTGTATGCACCATACACAGAGAGACTACAAAAATTAAGCCTTGAGCCATTAGAACTACGCCGCTTACACTTTGATCTCATTATGGTTTATAAATGCTTGTATAAAAATGTTAATGCTTGTCAACATTTATTTACCCTTTCTAATGTTGTGCATACCAGAGGTCATTCAAAAAAACTGGTAAAAAAGAAATTTAAAACCAATATTCTGAAACACTCGTTTTCTGTTCGCGTTATCGATGCATGGAATTCACTACCTGAGTATGTTGATGGTAAACCATTCATACAATCGTCATGCCTTAATACATTTAAATCGTTATTAAAAAAAGTCAACCTAGACCATTTTTTACATTACGACAGAAACCTTTAATCAGATATAAGAGGATTAAACCCTATCTGATTTATTTTTTTATTTAATTACTGTATGCTATATGTGTACATTCTTTAAATAAAATCTTGTTGTTGTTGTTATAGTAGGAGATGGACTAATAATACTGATTGTAGACAGACTAGGGTTTTCTTTGATAAACCTAATAAATTTAGATCAAAATTCCTTTGGAAACTGAATAAAGACCGTATGAGAATAGCCATACAATTTTTGACAGGACATGGGACTTTTAATTCCCACTTATACAGAATAGGTTTACTGGATAACAACTTGTGCACATTCTGCGGAACTGAGCCGGAGACTGGTCAACATTTGACAATGAACTGCTTAGCCTTGAGGGACTTACGAAAGACATTCTTCGGAATTGAGACTTTGGATCAAGAGGATGGACATAAATTGAGTTTATCTAGAATTGTTGGGTTGGGAAGTGTATTACGGAATAGAACTTTACTAGGACTTGGTGTGCTGAAAAGGGCCTTTTTGGCTTACTCAGGTTTCTTTTTATACCCCATCTAAACTCTTATCTATCTATCTAGGTTTGAACCGACAATATATAAAAACAACGATTGTATGAACGTTTTATGAAACTAATTTGATTGATTTAACTGATATAAGAAAAACATTAAATAAAATTTTGCTAATTGCTATAATTATTCGTGCTGCAACTCCAAAAAAAATTTGCAACTGCACTGCAAACTGGTCAGGGTATACGGCCCTCCAGTGCCGAAACCCGTGAAACAAGAAACCAGCGAACAATATTAGTTTTAGTAGAAAACGGCTTTTTGGTTAGCTCCATAGGCCGAATTTTTGAAAATTTCAGCATCATTCGACTCGCCTCGACGAGCTGATTCAGAAAATACCCATCTCGGCCATGTTTACTATGACAAATTGTCGGATCCGGAGGGACTTCATGGTTGCCTTAGTGCCTAAAATTTTGTCGATAAATATATACATAGCGTATTATATTATCAGTATATTTATATTGTTGAAGTACTCCGTAGTCCTGGAAAGTGTTGAGGTTTAAAACAGAGCTTCCTGACACATTTTTAAACGCACAGTAATACAATACTTGAGCACATCAATGACACCTTCCCGCAAGCGTGGAAAGGTACTGCCTACTTGCATTGCAAAGTGGACGCATAGGTGGTGTCGAGAAGCTGACAAATCCAGTGACAACTGCTAAATTTCTTGTTCAAACCTTTTTTATCGTGTTTTTTTCAATGAATAAACAATACTCGTGACTGAAACGCTATTAGCGAATTTTTCCACAAACTGGCACAGCCTAACCTCACCAATATCGTTTCAACTTATGATCAGTTAGTTGTAAGTGGCTCTATGCCCATTCTGATCTTACCTATTTATATACCACATGTCAGTCTATTATTTTTGTATAACAGGATCTTTCATCTGGTTTATAAATCACATGGACAGTGTGAGTATGGACAATGCATAACAGTTCTATGTAATAAGGCTGGCTTGACCGGTAATAAACTATGTTATGAGCTGCGAAGTTTTGCAAACAGATCACTTTTCGGTCTCGTGGTGCAGGTTGAAAAATTTGCAGTCATTTCCGGCAGAATTTTTCCTCTAAACATACAAGACTTGTTATTAGTAACCTAATAACGTAACAGCGCAAGCGGTAACATTCCAAATTATAGAGTCACAAGAAAATCATAATTTTAACGAAAAATTATTGCTTTGTAGGCCCCAGCGTTTTCCCAATTGGCTGATTTCGACGTAGGCAAAATTACATCAATCGGATCCAGCTATTCAACTTCAATGGGAAAATCTATATCCCATCTAACCACCAACGTACAGCTAATTATTTGAATAAATTCTAAAATTTCACAATTTTGTTGTCCTAATTTAGCATTTATTGGCCCGTGTAGCATCTCACAGGGGTAGCAAAGCACCTAAGCAACAAAACTGTCGGGTTTAACTGGTAAAATAACCATACGACATACATGCCCATTATTCAACCCCAAAAGCAAGTTCATTAATACTTCCTTTAATTTTGCCTTAGTGAAGCCGGGTTGCAGTTACTCAATGACGGGTACGTGGTATATATTATAATAGAATATGTGTGGGCGTTGTAATTCTGGATTTGGTCATTTGTGTTCTAGGTGACACTACATCACAGTCAGCCGCCATCGGCGAGAACTTTGGTTGCGCTTAGAACAAGTTCAATGATTGCAACAGTTGGAAGACACATAAAATCGGTGGCAATTTAATGGCGCAGCACGCGGCGGGTGGGCCCCCTCACTTTTCGAGAGGTGACATCCCCAGTTTTCCGGTAGCAGTTCCGCACTTTTGATTGGCGTACTGCGCCCCTGGGAATATGTGAGGTGTCCCCTACCGTGTCACGTAAGTTACTTATCCTACATAACCTTGGCCCACAACTCAACATCAAATTTTTAACCTGATGCTTTCACGGGACACTCGTGAACCCAATATACTAATGCCACTAGTTACTAATTGCATAACTAGTAGTTGTACCAAGTAAAAAAATTCCGAATTAATAGTCGGAGCTGGCTGGCTGACAAAGGAAATTATGCAATGGCTCGCTGGAAGTCAAGCCAGCACTCGAATTTTGTTTTCAGTGTAAGAACCGTAATTTGGAGAAACTGAACTGCAGTTCTAAAGGACTACATGCAAATGGTACAGTCTTTTCGGTCTTGTCAATGGAAGTTGTTTCCTATAATATATTACGTTTCGGTTTCATGTCACGACTGTTTCCGAAATTAGCTGAAAAAACTAACCTTGAGCGCCACGATCGCCCTTTTGACCATATCTCCATATGTTGGATGCGAAGCCGGAGCCTTTGCCTTTTTCGAGCTGTGACGGACTGGAGTGGTTGTAGCCATCCTTTGAAACAAATTCGAAACTCCCGCGAAAACTAGACAGCGACGATAAATAAACACAGACTAAACAAAACACGTACTCAAGAGCGTAGCGTAGCACAAACTGAGAAACACAGCGCTCGTGTTGTACATATATATATAAGATGGCAAAACCTCGCGCTGGTAGGGTCGCTGTTTTCAAATTGCTTTCGTATATCGAGCGCTGCAACAGAGATGAAGTTTATGGGTGTCGTGGATTTTGGTTCATAACTTGACAATCGCTGAATGAAATTTATCGTGGATGGTACCGTTCGATAGCGGAGATTCAGCTCTATGGTCGGACATTGTCACTATTTATTTTCACCGACTAAGATAATGCTTAATGTCGACGAATCTTACGACGAACTGGTTTTTATTCAGCATGTCATAAATTTAGGCAATATGACATTCAACCGGTGATGCATAGGAGTTAAATACCAAACTTAGTTATTGAACCTATGCCTTTTCTGCTTAAGTACTACCGTACAGGCAGCATATTCTACTATTATGTGGTTTAAAAGATGGCTTTCTTTAGCACAGTTAATACAGTGTTAGTGCAATCAGAACAGGCAGTTGTTTTATCGCCTGGTCGAGTTTTGATATTGCAGCGCTGTGAAATGGAATTCGTATTTATTTTAGACCTAGAATAACAATGGAGCGTACACCTAAGAATCACATGTAACTTTTACGATGACATCCTTAAGGATACTTGGGAGTGAGTGGCAGGCTGAAAAATGACCACTCTCGGATAAGGACAACTTCATGAATATGACCAGGTATCATAGTCTTTCATAATATCAGTTACTTGCAAAAAGCCAATAACAAACAATTATCGTGTCTGTTCCAGCCACGTTATTAAAAGCATTAAAAAACTCACATCAGCAAAGAAACGTCTACCATTAATCGGTCTAGCAAAAGAACTGAGACTGTGGAGAATAATGGTGGCATCAACTGACGACATTATTGGCATACATAGCCGGACAATGTACCAGGGTGTAGGGGTTGCTTCGGAGAGAGGGGGCTTGGGCATCCCTGAGATTTCCATCCCCTTTGTGAGAATGTTTGATTATTGGTGCTATACAATACAAATATGAGAATAATATAATCTTATAGATATACTAATAAATAGCTAAAGGTATAGGTTCAATCATATGGTGATAAAGTTTGCAACGATAAATGTTTAATATATGAAAATTGAAAATAGATGCTGTAAGCGCCATAATAGCTCTAAATCGTAAAAAGGTGAGGTGTAGGCTGTATAACTGGACAGAGTCTAGTCTAGAGGCCACGGAATAGCGACACGAAGGTTTCCATAGCATTGCAATCAGTGACGGTTCCACCGACGAGCATGAATCCAGATATATACCCGCCATCCTAATGTGTCCAAAGCCCGATGATTAGCGTGTTCACCGAGTAGTGTAAAACCGCAGACGGCAGGGCCTACTCATATTTAGCAGGGTTCCCGGTAATGGAAGACTCGGCGTGTTCCCACTCGTCCGAACTGATAACGCATGCACAATTTCATCATAGGCGAATCGAATGATTCATTTATAAAAGAAAGTCACTACGCACTCAGTATACGGTAAGCACAACATTTGGTCGTATCGGATTGAATGGCAATATGAAATCGGCTTTGGAATTATTAATAGTGAAATTTGCAGTCAACGGTTGTTTTGATGATCAAAGTAGTTCACATGGAAACAATAATTTGCGGACCAAACTATAAATCGCGCAAACAAAAAAACACAACTGTAAACTCAGAACCTTCTTATTTTCCACTGTAGTTATATATTCGATGCTTCGGAAACAGAAAACCATGCAAATCAGAAAATGTAAAAAAACATTTTGTATTAAATGTTCAATGAAATTGTATAGTTTTACACAGCTGAATGCTGGAATTGATTCTGAAAAAAACACATACGATTTCCTTTGATGCATTTGCGAGCGATACTATCAATCGAAAATCACTAACGATGATTGTAAATAACACTGACAATAAACGAAGCTTCTACCGCCTATACTACGGCTATATGTTTAAAAGTCTAAAATGAAAACAATAGTGTACAGTGACAATAGCCTTGTGTACGACAAATTGCTAAAATATTCAAGGATCAATACTAAACCAATGTTACATTGATTTTGATTGATACGACCATTCTTTACAACTACAGTACACGTGTGTATGTATGTATTTTGTACATCACACAATTCGACTGTGACAAAATTGTGGCTGCTCATAGGGATCGGATCTGATGCGGATCCCAACGCATGCAATGCGAACACGTCCTTAAGCTTAGCACATAGGGAATGGCATACTCATAGCATGACTTACTCACCTATAGTTTACATTGGTCTTAAGCGATAGGTGGTGGTCAATTAGCATGTTAAATAATGTATTTGACGTTGTAACACTGTGCTGCTTAGCGATTTGAATTTTATTGTTGACAATTGTAAAAAAAATTGATTTGATTGTAAAAAAAATTGGCAGATCACCAATCAATTATTGCAATATTTACAGCCAGTATGTATATCGCTCTAAAATTCAAAAATAGGATATCATAAACATTAGTGATGCGAATCGGAACGCCAATTAGAAGTCCGATCCGCGGTCAGACCGGACTGGACCGCCGAGTTGGCGGATCGGACAGCGAGGCCGACCGCCTGTCCGGAATGGACGGCTCGTGCTTAGCCAGAGCGCACACTAAATTGATATTTTGCATTAAATTCATGTGTCACCGTCAAAAATATGGTAACGCTTCAACTCATGACGACTCAACATACATTGTTGATGCTTTTATTTTTTTCTGCTTCAACTTCAATCCTTTGCCTCAGCTTTAAAATGTTTTATATCTTTACTAGTGTCAACTCTGGTTATAATATTGTTTTCATAATTCTTCTTATCGTATCTGCAGCGGGTGTTCCGAGCTTGGACAAGTGATGTTCAAGTCAAAATACACATATTGCGACCGGTCTGTGTTGACGGTAATATAAGATCTCTTGCTCAAAAGAAACGGATAACGCCTTCATGTAATAGTTTAATGCAAACCTATAGAAACGCTTTCTCGATATAGCTTATAACAGCAATGTTATACTGACGAAAGTGCATCAGTATTGCATGTAAGTCTCCAAGTAGCTCTACACCATGATATATGCAGTTATTAAAACTTATTGCTATTTACTTTATTTTGTGGGTGCATAGTGCGACGTGCGACTTTGTGGAATTAATCTTCGTGAGCTATTTTATTGTACAGTTCTATCAGGTTTTTCACGTCAAAAAATGAACATTGTTCTATTTTAGGCAAATCTGTAAGTATTCGGTCCAGCAGCGAATATAAAAATTATGCAGCAGAACCCAAACTGTTTGCCTATTAACAAACGGAAATCGCGAGACGGACGAGGTTTGTTAATGTAGGTAGTATTAAAATTGATTATAAAAACTACCCTGGCATAAGGGTCCTGATGCAGCAGACCATTATAGTTATTTAAAATTAAAACTATGTCTATCAATCCTCCGGCCTTGACAACTGCACTTTAGATATTTAAACTTCGGCTCTTCAGTTGTTCGCATCACTAATAAGCATCATAAAATGAACTTAAAAACAATCAAAAGCATAGAATAATGGTGGTTTGCAATCCTTGGCTGGAGCGAAAACATTGCGAGAATTGCAAAGCAGAAACGCAGGAGCTGACCGCTTAGGTGTTATGCATCATTTACGATGCGCCTGGGCCATATGTCACACGTCCAACTCATCTAGTTCGGGTGAACTATAGCTTAGCTGGACTACTATGGTACATTTATATAGCTTAGCTGGTCTTAATGTGACAAACAGATAGTTTAGAGCTAGGCTCTGCGTGAAAAATGGAGCGTCCGGCTGAACCGTCAATTGAGAAGTTTTATTTAGTGTTATGCTTAGTGTAACAACATTTTGTTCTATAACATTTTCGCGCCAATTCTAAGTGATATATTTGTTTTTAACATAAAAAGTGACGTTTTAAGCGCTATGTTGCCTTTGGGGCATTTTTGCAGATACGTATAGTAAAGCGTAATCTTCGCGGACTAAATAGTTTCTGGCTTAAGTTATAGGAGCTCAGCTGAACGCCTCGTGACAAATGCAGTCGCTGACAAACGCATAGGCTAGCTAGGCTATTCAAAATTTTAATAGTCGAGCTGTGCTGTCTGCGTGACATAGTAGCTAGCCTATTTGAAAGCCTTACATAATTAGGGCCATGTGCACGCATCTTATATCGTAAATGATGCATCGAAACCGCAATTCAGTAAGCTCGATTGCGCTGATGGCGGAAAGGTTATACAATAAAGTGACCGATTTACCGCTACAGTACACGTATTATTAGAAAGAGCAATAATCAGCAAACATCAGTTAGCCAGCTCACCAGCATCTCCACCGCTGAACTACGGGATTGATTGGTCTTGTACAAGAGAAATACGTGCCAATCGATACAAGAGAATCCAGGCACAATCTATCGCATTTTGCGAAGAAATAATCCTCTCCCAATGCGACAAAGAACAACAACTGTTAAGCCCACACTAGTGTTTCGACGATCCACGTGTATTTGAAACGTAGTACACGTTGTGTTATGACAATGTCGGACCGTGCGTCGGCTGAACGACAGTTTTTGGCGAAGTTACTCCGATATCTGTTTCATAACATTTCCAAATTCACTACGTTGGCCTCGAACACGGGATTACCTCCACAAAACGGTAGTACCGTGAACCAATCTTCGATTCCATGTCCTATTCAGTGAGAACATAGCTTTGTGTCCAGAAATACGTTGCTGATTTATAACTAAAGCAGCTTGACTACCAAAAACGATTTGAAGACCGCGATAAATAATACGGTCTTACACACAGCCGAGTTCGTAGAATTAATAATTGTAGCTTGCTTGGATTTACGTTTTCAGTAATACTTGGCAAACACTGCATGCCGTGCCACAACTTACCGTCTTTCGGGAATAGTATTTGAATCCCCTATTTGTCTAAATTTTGGCAGCCAAAAACGGCACAAGAAACGTTCCCATTAACCATTGAAAACGGCAAAAGCGAAAAACCGTTGCGTAAAACAGCATTACTAAATTCAGAGCTTTTTACTACATTGCTTCTGAATTAGTACTACTAATACAGCCAAACAGTGGGGCTCAGCAGTTAGATGGAACAAACCTATTGTTCTGCGCCACATATGTTACCAACACATATTAACAATACATATCCAACATCTGTACATAGCTTTAGGCGTACTACTAGTCGAGATCCATGAAATATGAGCTTTTGGTAGGGAAATCCTAAGTTATACCAACATTGAATCCAACTGGTGCTGCTTTAGCCTAGTGTTTCACAAAAAAAGCGATGACCAGATATGCGATATTGCCCAACGACTGTGGCTAGAACCCCATTGTCGTCTCGTAATGCGACCAGTAGAATACTAGCGCAGCTTAAATGTACACATTTCACCTACTAAAATGAGTGTTTAGTTTAGCCACCGTAGCTCGAAATTGGTCAATTTTCAGGGTTCCCGCGGAATCCGGGATAACATTTTCCCTGCCTCCAGGGCCCACAATGTCTATTTCAAACTGACATTAGATCGGGTGTGCGACTATGAGGAACCGCTATTGAAGCCTCGGTGCACCAGAGGTACTAGATTCTTGAGCATTATGTAACAAATCCCAATTTAAGGCGAATTTTACAACGAATAAACCGCGATAAACAATAAAACTTGGAGCAGGCGAAGGCTTAGCGATTGTGCCGAAATTATCGTCGCCTGGGTTTGCTAGGCCGAACGAACTTCTTGTTTTGCACCATTAATGTGACACTTTAGCGCTCGTGAACGCATATTACTCGAATTTATAACCTTGTTACATTTCCTACACCAAGGCTAGTGAACATATATTGCCATGTATATACTGCTCGAACCCATGAAGCGAAATCAGGATGAAGGTCAGGGTTTAACCAACTCCCGCTGAATTTTAATGTAGACCGTATTGGAAATTATTTAGATTTTATGGATTAATAGATTACAGGTATTTATAGATTAATTTAAATAAATCTGAAATGTTTAATGCGCGGTCAAGGAAGCGGAATAAAGTAAAAACTTGTACTAAAAATTCCATAGCCTGTATGTAGCAAAAATGGAAATGTATGGGGTCAGCGGAAGTCGGTTGACACGGTAAATGTGTCCTAAATATTTTTGTTCCAAAAGTTCGTGTCTTTAACAGAATTTTTTATTTCAACAATTCTGATTTGTAGAATCCTAAATTTCCGAAAATTCCTCGCGAACTAAATATTTAGATAGGCTTTGCACTATAAATACTGCCGACAGGTGTCACGGTACAATTTTTCCCCCCGGAAAATTTGTACCGGCATGATTCTTCCCCCGAGAGGAAAATTCGGTCAGTCAAATTTGTCTCCCGGAAAATCATACCGTGACATCCATATTAATTTTCTACTCTAATTAATGTCTAGGTTACATAAATGTATGCCTTCCTTTTAGGTGTAAACTTCACCAAAACATAATTATACGCGATGAATGAGTATGGATGATGTATTCAATTATTTGACAAGCAATCTATACCTCCAAGGTTGGGAGCACTTAGACAATAAGACTGTTAAGGGGCTAAAGCGGAAACTTAGGTTACGGTGTTCCAGATATGAGGTAAATTGGGATCAACTGACTGTGACAGTGAAAAATAAGACGAAGATTTTCGCAAAACCATCGGACCGGATTGTAAAGGATCTTCGTTATAGCCGGGGACATTTTGGGAGAACCAGAAGTGTTGAAGTCATTCAAGAGACTTATTTTTGGGACATCAACAGAGACGTCAGCGATTACATAAGTCCTGTGAAACCTGCCAGAAGACTGATCCGGCTTTCAGAAAACCGATGCGCCGCTACATCCGTTACAGGTCAAATCAGTATGGCATCATCTTGAAATAGATTTGGTGTCAATGCCCGAATCTTTCAATGGAAATAAGTATATACTGGTCGTTGCGGATCTCCTCTCCAAATGGCCAGAAGCCGTTCCTTAATCGTTCAAGTCAGCCTTAACGGTAGCGTCTGTTTCGTATATTTTCCTCGATAAAGGATTTCCAGCTGTTGTGTTTTCCGATCACGGAAGGAAGAAGATGTTGGACGAACTGTGCGTCATAAGCAAGATAGAGCGTAGGGTGTCCTCAAGCTACCACCCCGATCTCAAGGGTTCTTTGAGAGATACAACCAGACATTGCAACGTACTCTCTTGAAAATGCCGCTCAAGCGATTATAGGTGGTCAGTATCCGAACATCCAAGGACTGAACGACACGGTAGCACTACATATTGGGTATGCACGCGACACCAGCAAAGATACTTTTATTCAGATTCACCATGTCGGAGGAATCACTGGCCCACTACGATATCTGGCGATGGGTATGTGAAGATTTACGATCCATCGCCATTCAACATCATAGAATTTTTAAAAAACCATTGCGTAGAGTCTATTAGCATTTAATTGAAAACGACCACATTCAATTAGCAATCATGCCTGTGCAATGGCAGAAAAGATCAAGTTATTGTGGTGTTTTTGCAATCGCCTATATGGCTGATGGTATATCGACCATAACGGCATATCAATGTCTCATGCTGTACGCAATTAATGTATTTTAGAACTTCCGTTTTAAAGGTTTTTATTAAAAGTGAATTCTGACTTTTAATTAATAGTCTAGAAATTTAAAGAACATGTTGCTCCGGATAATATGCTGTGTTTCGTAAGTAAACGTTACGGCGGAGTCTCTCCGAGCATGACTTTTCTGGTTCGGCGGAGCGGTTAAAATTGACCCGTTCTTCAATACATGCACACATTTTCATAAGAAATGTCTATGCCAAAATTTAGCGGCAGAAACACTGTTATGTGACAGAATATCTTCTCGGCGGAAAATCATACCGGTACAATTTTTCCTGGGGAGAAATCATACCGGGAAAAAACGGTACTGTCACACTGGAACCTGTATTGTGTTAACGCGATTGAGAACATACGCGAAAATAAGTACAAGGAACAATCGAAACCAGCTTCGAATACAAAAAGGCTGCGATGCCAGCGAATCATAAATGCAGGTTGAGGAACCTAGATTAGTGTATAACTCCACAAGACAGTACTACAAAAAGGCATCAAGATGAACAGTAGTGAATTTGCAGCACATAAAACAAAACTTGCATCTCACGTTGCAAAGACAAAACCTTTTGAATCTTATAACACATTCGTGAAAAGCAACCAATGCGAAGGGTCATTCCTTGTGTATTGGTGCCTCAGAAAACCGCTGCTGCTGCGGTAAAACAATCACCAGAGAAATGAAAAACGACCTCATCAAAAATGGAATCATATGTGGCGGAATCGCTCTCGGAGCAGCGTTTCTGAGAAACCATAACAAAACTGAAATATAATGACGTACATGAATTGGAATTACAGAATGTGGGTGGAATTTTTGCATCCATTCAAAGCACTGCTCCCCTCTGAATAGGTGCATCAATACAAAAATTTCGGACAAGATCAACAGAAAGTGCCAACATCTCTGCATCGTTGACTTGGCATCTCTAATGACTTACCAAACAGCAAAGCCCAAAACCTTTCGTATGGAAGTTAAAGGGTTGAGGCTTAAATTATTTGGTTCAACAGATGGCCGTCTGCATTATCGCAAGGACCAATGCTTCCGTCATTAGTTTGTGTACAACGTACATACAGACGATACACCAGTCGACTTATTCACAAAAACGGAACAAGGAACACCACCTACTGCTCACTAACAAAATGTTAAATCAATCCTAACCTTTAAATCAAGGTCACACGGATCAAACAGTCCAATGCTTCAGCTTAGATTATATATAAATATTCACACAAGAGCCCTGCCGTTGTACTGTTTCTAGAAAAACCCGCAGTAACACCCAATCGTTAGCAAAATGGCCTGACCTATGGCTGCGATATTTCACCCACCGAATCACTCTGCAGTTGCCGAGTACAAAACCTATAAACTCGATGAAATTATACAGGTACAAAACCAGCACAATGAGACGAGTATATCAGCGGAAAGCTAGTAAAATTTAAGGCAGAAAATTGAGCAAGGTCTAGAGTAGCACTAAAGACGCTGGCTGTAAAGCTTAGTTTGTTCGAGCTAGACATATAGACAGAATGTACATAACTATAAAGAACAGTCTATGCTTTATTATAAGTAAACATATTTACAACAAACAAAACAATCGTACAATGTGCAACTGAAATCATCTTACAACTCGGATTGCTTTGAATCGCCGGAGTGTATGAATCAGGGTTAGAAAATAAGGCTCTCTTCTGTAACTCCAAAAGACAGTGTTATGCTAAAATTGAATATTTCGGATACAATTTTCAGGAAAAATTTAAGGCATCCAAATATATTGGCTTCACTGTCTTGAGCACTCATTGGAACAAAGCATAGAGTTAAAAATACTGAGTTTTGGAGTAATAAATTTTCGGCTACTTTCAATAAATCAACAAGATATATACGTGAAATGCAAAGGCCCTCACATGAAGGATATGTAGCAAGAGAGTACAGCACAAACATTCGGTACTTCAACGGTGCAAGTTGAAATGTTCCCGAAAGAACACCTGTCTCAGTCCCATAATCCAGAATTAGTGACACGCGTATAATTATAAGACCCCATGCACTGAATAACTCTGAAGTTATTAGCAGGAAAAGACAAAACGTCCTAAATCAGCGCGGGACAACCTACCGAAAGGACAAAGGAATCAAAAACAGAGACAAAGGCTTTTATCTAACAATGCCTCTCTACTCCAGGACGATAGCTTGCAGCAAAATGCACTCAAAGCTGTGCAACGATGCCTGATGCAAAGTCCTCATTGCATCGTCCACTTATCTATGTAACAGGACAGTAGCATCAAAAACATAATACAGATAAAGCAATGACCAATTTAACATAATAAAATAACGATATTTGCTATATACACAAAGCCTAAACCAGGATTACGAATGTTGTTCAATTGTCACTTGAGATGTGAAACGTGAGTCACTGGAGTGAGATCATTTCTTGGCGGAAGCCTTTTTCGGAGACTTTTTAGCTTTCGGCTTCTTCGGAGCCGCTTTCTTCGACGGCGAACGCTTTTTGGTCGCGGACTTTCTCGGCTTATCAGCGGTCGACTTCTTGGCTTTCCCCGCTTTTTTCGGCGACTTTTTCTTTGACGCTACAACCGTTGATGTCGTCTTCTTTGGTTTGCTATGAGTTCGTGGCTTCTTGGAAGGAGCTAAAACAATGGTATATCAGCATAGATAGCGTTACACACAGTCTGCACGACATCAAATTCGGACAAATTCAGAAAAAACTATGGGGAGTGTATACACATGGTTAACAAGAACAATTCTGTACAAGACATAATAGAGCGTAAATTTCTGTGCACCGGACGCAATCATTGCACTTATGTTTCAAATTCTGCACGTAGAGAAGTGTTCGCCACGAACAAAAAAGAACACGATAAACATATATTTTTAAGACCCGCATTGATGAATTGAGTCGAATGATGCAAAAATCAGCTGAATCAGTTCATGCAATAACGACTAAATTAAAGCGAATGATATCGCATAAACGGGCGTAGCGCGTTCCACCAGGAACAGTTACGGCTGGTTTTCACGTCAGTAGACCCAGCCCCCAATGTCGTATGAGTATATACACGTTATATAAGCACGTTGTGAAAAATCTACATAGAATTTCAATTTGTAATCACAAATGACATAAAAGTGGTCGAAATAAATATTGTCTGAACCGGCTGGCTGAGCCCAATAGTACTAAAATCATCACTGCTTACGTACAAAATTAACCAATTTCTGGCTATGGGAGAGAAGCTAACAGAAAAGGACCTAAATTTTCTAATATACCGTGCAGTCGTGCCCGGTTAACAAAGATTGATTATTAAAACTACAGCCATGGTCTTGGTCCATTAAAAAGGACTGTAAGTGCACCGTTGAAACTACTACGTAGACGACGCACGTAGCGGTCCGGACAGGTCTGCAATGGCGTTTATCAGATTAAATAACCATATACCCCTATCATTCACCTCGGCAAGCAGAAAACTTGTTTTGGAAAAATATCCGAAAAGTAACTTTTTGGGACGTAGTGGTCCGGACAGGTCTGCCACGGCGTCTATCAAATTAAATAACCATATACTCATAGCATTTACCTCGCAAGCAGAAAACTTGCTTTGGAAAAATATCCGAAAAGTAACTTTTTGGGACGTAGTGGTCCGGACAGGTCTGCCACGGCGTCTATCAAATTAAATAACCATATACTCATAGCATTTACCTCGCAAGCAGAAAACTTGCGTTGGAAAAATATCCGAAAAGTAACTTTTTGGGACGTAGTGGTCCGGACAGGTCTGCCACGGCGTCTATCAAATTAAATAACCATATACTCGTAGCATTTACCTCGCAAGCAGAAAACTTGCTTTGGAAAAATATCCGAAAAGTAACTTATTAGGAGTATTTTTAAACTGTGGCTCGAAAATGAGTCCTGTGACAAAACTGCATAACAGCAATATTGTAACGATCGATTAGACGTCATTGGCAAAGGTGTTTGACTGGTGATAATGGAATTTGGGAACAGCCAACCCATTATGTTGGGTGAGCCCAAATGGACAAAAAGACTCCAATCAGCGTCAATTTCATGAAAATCTAGGTACGGAATCATGGAAGCATCGTAACTACAAATTTGAATATAACAAATTGCCAAAATCCAATTTTCTATGAGTTCTGCGAAGAACATGCAGAAAAGTTTTTCAAAATTGACTCTGCGTGAGGAAAGTGGGCTTGCTGTGTTGCAAATACTCATTGTGTGCTCCCTTTTTATATCCGTTTTTGGTCCGTGCTGAAGGACCAGTCGCACGCGATATCAGGAACAACCAAACACGAAATTTCGGATCTGGAGGAAACCTGTTTTGACGCACTCCTTCGCCAAAGAATTTAGTTTTAAACCCACTGCACGCTGACTCCAACCCAGTACAATGAAAGACTAATATTTCTTGATATAGAGCCACTAGACATGTCGACATTATCACAATTTTCAAATTCATTAACAATGAATACGATTCAATTTTAAAACTATCCCCTATTACCGACACGCGAACCCATGGCCACAGTTGCA
>JASANE010023147.1:0-11278 GCA_030248225.1 Trileptium ribeirensis
TGAAAATAATAATCTGCCTCGTGGGCTACCTTCCCCAGTACCATTTACCACAACCTTTTGTGTGATTCACAGGGGCTTGCAAGTTTCTTATAGCTATAGAGTTCTTGAGCCGAGACCAGAGATCCAGGTCGAAACAACTTTCACAATTCCTCCATTCTAGTGCTAATTGCATCACAAATCTAAAAAGCAACGAAGGACAATATAGGCTTTAGACAGATTTGTTCATAGATACAACTTCATGCAACGTAGTAGATAGTATATTTCCCCGCTATTGTGTATGTTATTCAGGGTTTCACTCTTAGTTAATCCTGCGAGCAATAACACATATATCTGTCTAGTAACTTCTCAGTTTGAGGACAGTAAAGAGGAAAGACAGATGGGTATTAAAGATTTTAATACGATCGTGTTTTTAGCAGCGTTTTGGAATAAATTATTATTTGCGCAGCAGGGACTCGGCTCGAAAATGGGTATTTGAGTGAGCTAATGGGACTAAAATACACGAAAATAGCAATCTCCGTAATCGCACATGGTGTGTTGCTCCTGCCACTGTTATTGTTTAAGCAGCGGGGTTGCATTAAATGGGTATTGCCCATTTATTAAATGGGCCTATAGTTAAAAACATATTCTCATGTAAAACGCTTTACCTTTAAATTTATGCATGTCAACCCCTAATTAAAGAGCGTATCCTAAAATGTTCAAAGCAGACTACAAATTTGAGACAAATTGCTGCACTGTTAGACGATGGTTTTACTGTAACTGAGAAGAGTATTGTCCAAACCTTCCTCTCTCAGCAGTAAGAAATTAAAAGTCAAAGCTAATATACAACACTGGCCATAATTGGCGGCAGCTCGGTCGTTGTCCGCTGGCAAAGTGCCTGTAGGAAAATAAAATTTTATTATTAAATTTTGTAGTTTTGTTTTTGTTGGGTCGGCTGCTCGCCGCGTTACTAGCACGCTCGGTAACGCGACCATTCAATTTGTGGCGAATACTGTACATACGTAATTGTAATCAAGCATATTTGTACTAATAATATGAAAGATCATACATGGGCGAGGACAGAAGTCCCAGGGGGACAGCGATGAGACAGGAGGAGGGGGAGGTCGCCAGTGGGGATTTGGAACTCAAATTTTTAAATCTTTTAGCACTCATTTTACCAATAGGGCAGGCGGCACGGAGCCTCAAGTTGATCACACTACGTCCCAGAGGGATCAGTGAAGCCCTGATGGGAGGGTGGTGGACCGAGCCTCAGACGGATAGTACCCATATCCCGCTATGAGCATGTAAAGTAAAAGGTGTTCATAATCATTATTTCAGCCATTTGTTTCAGACTGTTCAGCTCGAATGGAATATTTTATGTTGACATACGGCAGTATGTTACATTAGACACTTTTGGAGGCGGCACACTGCATTTCAGAGATAACCATGCTTATTTCTCCGTCGTTCACCAGTCGATCGACCAAATCAAGCAGATGAGCTTAACGTTATATTTTTAGTGTGGAATTTCGGAGCCCGGTAGCCCTCTTCATAATTTTAAGCTTAGAGTCAAGTTCATATAAAAACATTGATTTTGATTATTAATTTCGAAGCAGAGCTAATTAGTGCCGACCATCAATGGCCGACCATCTTGTACACCCGCTGGCTATACCTTTAAAATGTTTCTTTGTTCCGTTCCGGATTCGCCAGGAAATTTGAAAATTTCAGACAGCCGCCTCGTGCATACAGTAACATCCACAAGTAGCACCGCTATGTCCCCAAACCGACAAACGTGTAAGTAAAACAAGCAACAACCATAAGTAAAATATAAATGTATTTATATAGATATGCATAGTTCTTTTTCTAAGATTAACCGTAAAATAGCCAACACGCATATGTAGCAACACAATTTTATTTTGTGACTGGCAATAATAAAAACAAAACATCACCATCATTGGTGTAAGCGGGACAGTGGCCGAAAAATGTTAAAAACCGAAGCTTCGCGCTGCTCAGCGCATATGTTTTCGACGAAGAGGATATTTTGATAATTTCGTTTATTTTTATTAATCGGAGAAGAATATGCGGCCAGCAGTGATGTCATACTTTTGTTCTGGTTGATCGACTGCTAGTGCAAATAAAAATTTTAAAATTAACCACATTGTTGACATAGGCTGCTCTATAATCCAAATATGACAATTTTGAATTAAGTTATTCGGATTCCGAGCGACCCCGTGTGAGTTTTTTACTCCGTGTCTCGGCCCAAATTGAAAGAAGACACACACGTTAACCACTGTATTTTCAAAAACGGAAGCTGAAATATGTCTTGGCAAATTTTCGGGCGGTTGAAAAAGCAGCTTCTATAAGCCCGCCGCAGGGCATCTAGGTACGTACCCTTTGGGTTTGATCAACCCCGAATACGTTTTTCGGAAACTCTAGTGTCTGTTAGCTATGGCATTTATCAAACCCTTCAGGGACAGTATGGACGCAGCAATTCGTGCAGAATGACACCTGTTTAAACAACTGTTGCTTCAAATTATACGCCGTTACAAAAGTGTATATATGAATTAACACTTAATGCAAGATGCACACTCAATATACAATTATAGTTCAATTTTTTGATCTTCAATTAAATATGTATGCACATTTACGACTGTTCCATTTTGGTACTACAGCTGGGCCGAGTGCGAGCATACGACCGACCGGATACGGTTGACTCAGTTTTCCATAGTGTTCCCTAATCGTACGAAGTCGACCTGCACATGTTCATAACGGAGCGGTTTAGCGTGATGAGGCAACAACATATTTCAAATGAGGACAAACTATCTTAATTGAACAAAACAATATAAGTGGAAAGATTCACGAGCGATCATACATTAGACCAGCCGGAATTCGAACCCCGATCTCTAGCTTGCAAGACTAGTGCGCTACCATTACACCACAGGCCCCAAGCACAGCGTGTTCAGCTACGCTATATATGCTAGCGTAGTGAGATGCTACATAACTCCCCTACGGAGTCGCGGAGCGAGCGTGAGTTGAGCTCTAGCTGTGTGAAGAAATTCCGTACAGAGGATCACGTCGGGTTCTCCAATTGGAAAGATCCACGAGCGATCAAACATTGGACCAGCCGGGATTCGACCCGGGATCTCTAGCTTGCAAGACTAGCGCGCTACCATTACACCACAGGCCCCAACTACAGCGTGTTCAGCTACGCTATATATGCTAGCGTGGTGAGATGCTACACAAGTACGAAATTATGTACTCAGCTCATGCTCCACCAGTATCCGGCTGTCCTTTGGACTCAAAATCGTGAATTTGAACCAATTTTCAACCTTTTAAAATTCCTTACAAAATCTCGGGCTGTCACAGATTGTCTTTTTTACAGTAATCAATGTAAATGTTTTGTTATGAAATTAATTCTTACTAAAGATTTTATCATGCAAAAATTTTGAACTTTTATCTTATTTTTTTTCAAGTTTGAATGTTGTCTAAAGTTGCCTCAGAAATTCTCTATTATAATTAATGGCGCAAGCGACATATGGCTGTGAAGCGACAGAATATCTTTGAAAGATTTTAGTACTTTGTGTATTTGTTTTAGTTTTTGTGCTAACTGTTTTTAACTAATGCAAGATTGTTTTGGTAGGTTATTTCATCTCTTATTCGATTTTCAAAATACATGGTAGCAATTCGCTACATCATTGGATATGGAAGTAACAGATTTATTACAAGTTTTATTCTCGTGTATCACCTCACATGAAGTGATAAGGAACAAAATACTGTTTTAAACTTATGCCGTCAGAATTTAGCTGTTCAATAGCATTAGTATTAATACTAACAATACTATATCTTGCTCTCATACCGTTGGATTTAATAATGCCTTTATATATTGGTTATCCAGATGAGGAGATTAAGATTGGTCGATTCTGGTCCAGAAAAAACATTCGCTTCCTATTTCATAGCCATATCTGAAATCTCACTATGAAATCAGCTGTACGCGCTTATTACATACAAACATAATCGCAGTAAAAACTTGAGCCAACTGGACAATTAAAAAAGAAAAAAAAACGAGATCCTGAGACGTCGCTAGCTATGCCTTAAAAATAATTTTATAATAATCGTCATTGGCTATACTTCGGAATGAAAATTCGTTTGCAACATCGCCCCTTAGCTTCGACACAGCATTAAACTTTCTTTTCAATCCAATTCATGTCTGTATGTACATCCCGGGTATTTCTGGCCCGTAGCCGACCACATCACTCCGCAATAATCTGTTCTGTATGTTAAAGACTGTATAAAATTTGGTGTGCAAGCTTGGATCTACAACTGAAACGCCCGCAGAACAAAAACTTTAGTCGTATCGTAGTAACATTGTTATAGTCGTAATATGCTAATTTATAACCTCTAGTGTTCAATAGCTCATTGAGTGCCTAGCTAAGTATATGTATGTCGTTTCAGACGCTACGTATAGTTTATTTTACTATTTATGTGTATTTTATATCCTTTGTGTTTTAATAATACATATGGGTGAACCAATTTTACTTTCAGGCTGTGTTGTTAGTTGAAATCAAACATAATGGAAGAATCAATTCGGTTATTCCCCAGCCGGAATTTCGTCAATTTTGAAGTTACAGATAAAATTTTGGTACCAATCTATTCAGCTCGATTAGCTGGTTCAGAAAATAGCCATTTTACCCATATCAATGACATTTTTTCGATTTTTTGAGGTCCCAAAGGGAACCTTTTGAGGTCCCCTTGGGAACCCAAAAAATTTTTTTTCGGAATATGACATTTTGGGTACCGGTCGACTCGGCTTGATGAGACAAATCAACTGGTGTGTAATTTATTGAAATCTACCCTAAAGTTAGAAAGTTATGATGGTCCAAGTAACTCTGATGGGCCGTATGTTATAACGTTAGAAAAAGAACAGATTAAAGCGGCGGGTTCGTGGTGCCGCAGCCCCCGACTTAGGCTTAGTGTATGTCTCATATAAACAGTAAAGACCTTAGTTTACGCTAAGACTAAGGCTTAGTATACCCAGAACGGCATGGCCTGCGTTTTATTTCTGCTCCGCAGGGTTACTTGGTTTTTCATAGCTTTCTAACGGTAAGGTAGATTTCAATAAATTGCACATCATCGATTCGTCTCATCAATCCGAGTCGAACGGTGCCCAAAATGACCATATTCCGAAGAAAAAATTTTTGGGTTCCCAAGGGGGCATTGGGACCTCACAAAATCGAAAAAAATTTGTCAGGGATGTGTGTAAAACGGCTATTTTCTGAACCAGCTCATCGACCTGAATCGATTGGTACCAAAATTTTATCTGTACCTTCAAAATTGACGAAATTCCGGCTGGGGAGATAACCGAAAAGACCCGAATAAACAAGGTCACTTTAGTAATTCATCCAGTTTTGGGTTGGCCTCAAAATTTTCCGTCAGTAATTAACCGGCAGTTTCCGTCAGTAATTAACCGGCAGTTTGAGCAGCACGTAGTGTTTGCAAACGGCGATGGCAAGGGGCGCCCTCACGACATTGGAGCCCTCGACACCATCTCACGACATACGAGGCCGCTATAGAGGTCTGAGGCCTTCCGCTAAGGAGGATAGAGGGAGTTTAATTGCGCCTTTTGTCACGGAGGGCGAATATTTCCGTGATGTTATGGCAGCAATTAAAATAGCAATGAAGTATTTCATTCCATGCAATGTATAGCCATTTCGATATTGTTAACCCTTTCATGCCCGAATTAATTTGTGTATCGTGTAATGTTTGACAAACTCACGCCTGCGCCAGGGATCGAACCCGAAACGTACGGTTGAAACTTGTGTACGCAAACCACTGAGCTATCTGAGAGCTGTTGCTTGGTTCCTTAAGAACCTCACAATGCGAGCGAATAGCAACGCATGTTCAAACGTACGATGTACGACAAACTCAAACACAACGAGTCGCAAGCGCGTTGGGTACATTTGGACCGAGTGGGCATGAGAGGGTTAAAAGCTATTTATTTTCAATTTCGAGCAGATATGACTTTATGGCGACAATACCTTTGTATGATGTGCAAAATAACTCCCACGTCGAAGCTAAATTAAATTACCCAATAAATACTCGCAAAATTAGAATAGTTTTCTCAGCGAAGAAATAGGAATTAGTAAATAATGTAAATTTTACTACTACCAATTAGTCATATTTATTTTCGGTTCTTTTATTGTGATTAGTTTTTTCTTGTTTACTAAAGAAATGAAAGGATGGTGCACATACGAACCGGCTGTTATTAAAATACGTACATGATTCATCGAAAAAATAATATAATCAGATTAGTACAAGCTATCGAATGCCAAGTGTGAGCCGGCAGGGAAACATAATCTCAGCATCGTGTACTTTTTCAGAACAAACCGTATGCTAGGTGCTTCACCCGGGCGTTTTCGGGTTTGCCACTAGTTACGAAATATTTTGTGATGTGCCCAGGGCTATAGCTACGGCAAGGGTTAGGTGGACTTAGTTCCCACGCCTCCGCTGCTCCAGCTAGAGTTCCTCCATCTGGGAATGGAGAACTGTTACATTGATTTTGGTATTTATAAACAAATTTGAACCCCCGCTCGACATTACTCCAGCCCTAGCTGCTTAGTTGTGCTGGTACGGGCCTGGATGTGCCATATATTTAACAATTTTTCGTTTAAGGTTGTATGTTCTTCTAGCTTCCATTACGTTTTGTCTGACTTAAATTTAGTCAGTTCGAGAGCATTATTCGAAACTTCCTCATCACTGAAAAAATATATTACCTGGCTACCTTAAATTTGATGAAACACTGTCTAAAATGTTAGCAGCGTATCTAAGGTTATCTGGTTCAGCTCATTGTTTTTAAAAACTCAAATTGCCTATTTTCATAATCTCTGTGAAAACAGTCCATTTTCCCCATTTCATAACTCCATTGTAAAATTCGGCATTCTTTGTTTGTGTCCTCTGGCAATTTTTAGTGAACGGATAAGCCATGACTAAACAACTTGTTATATTTTGAAGTAAAAATTACAGGTTTGCAGGTAAGTAATGATCTAAACGCATTTATTAGCAATCACATCATCAATCTGAAGCGTGTTGTCTTATTAATCTAAGCTTCCACGAGTCTGTATGCTAATATCTAAGAACCTACTACATTAAACTATAGCCTATAAATTCGTATTTTATCGATATCACAGTGAGAATCAACGTGATAGTAATGCCTTGTTTGATTTATCTTTTTGTTAAAGCTTAATCTGGTTATACGACACGAGTTCATATGTTTGTCGAGCAAAAGCTCCTCAAAATGCAAATAATTGCAGATC
Organism: Trileptium ribeirensis; assembly: GCA_030248225.1. Taxonomy (NCBI): domain Eukaryota; kingdom Metazoa; phylum Nematoda; class Enoplea; order Enoplida; family Thoracostomopsidae; genus Trileptium; species Trileptium ribeirensis. Next base: position 7,284 of record JASANE010023147.1, read on the forward strand.
AGGAGTTAACCTCTGGAATGGTAGGACGACATTCTGAATAACTCGGCCACGTTTTCTATGAGGTGTCCTAAGTTAGGCCGCTTGGATCATGGTTCAGTTTTCCTCAAGAGGTTTTAAATGTTGGATGTATTTTAACCTAAGTATATAAATTGGAGCCGTCAGCGTGTAGCTAAGCGCCTTAAACCCTAGCAACGTGGTAATAACAAGAGCATAAATAGCTAGCTACCAGAATGACAGCAGAAAAACTGTCACTTCTGCAAAAATCATTTAGAACACAAAACTCTAAAAGATTTTAAATATCGCTGCAGAAGTTCTTCAGTTTACTGAATAGCTACCCAATGGGCATTGGCCTAGCCAGGATTTTTGATTGGGGGCCCCTGTAAATTTTCATCTGACTTCATTTACCCTGGGCATTAATCACAGTCCGCAGTGTGCTTCTTGTTTATGTCGTAGTTCTCTGTGACCTACGCATACGCGGATAGAACTAAGCGATATGAAATGTTTAACGAGATTCCGCCGGGTGTACAACCAATAACCTTCAGTTCTTAATTACACAGTTCCTACTGTAAAACAAGCGTTTGCTATCCCGATGAAGTCTTTAACACATACCAAAAGGCATTGCGTAAAGAGGGAATTCTGCACGACGTCCCAACTGAGATGGTTAAGTTTAGAAGTTGTTTTAATTTGTGTGACAAATCCGACCGACTTTGTAAAACCTCGTTTTAAAACTAGTCGATTTAAACTAGCTTGCTGAGTGAGAGATCTTTTTGAATCAATCGTGCCCAAACAAGCTTTTATGAAAATTAATTTGGTGCCAAAAATTTTGGCTTTGACTCAAGCTTCCAGAATGTAATTTATATTTGACATTTTACTCACGAAATGGAAGAAATTTTTTGTAACACTCGTATCGTACATTTTAATTCCATCACATACCTTCCATGAACCATACCCGGTAATTAAAACAACTTCAATTGCTAGCAGTCCAAGTTTTAAAGATGAACTGATTTGGTTCAAACTCATTCGGTACCGACTAATTTAAAACGACATACTCATCAAGCTGTTTTAATAGATTTTTTGTGTTCACATGCATGTGTTTCTGTACAATACGGTTACGATTCCGTTCTACTAAACTGTACGAAAAGGTTACGTTTTTTTTCTGTCAACGATTCATATCAACTCTAGATATTCCAATCTTACTAATTTTTTCATATTGACATTTTATACAGGCTTATTTTTTATCAACTTTATTTACATTTTAAGTACAAGTGTTGTCAAAAATTATTGTACCTGCACCGTCTGTTTTGCTATAAATCTTGACCACGTAGTTTCTGTTGAGTCGAGCGTTCAATAATGCCTGCCGAAGGGGTAAGTACATATTCCAAATATTACAGTTTCTCTTTTCACGTAAATCTTGACCACGTAGTTTCTGTTGAGTCGAGCGTTCAATACTGCCTGGCGAAGGGGTAAGTACATATTCAAAATATTACAGTTTCTCTTTTCACGTAAATCTTGACCACGTAGTTTCTGTTGAGTCGAGCGTTCAATAATGCCTGCCGAAGGGGTAAGTACATATTCCAAATATTACAGTTTCTCTTTTCACGTAAATCTTGACCACGTAGTTTCTGTTGAGTCGAGCGTTCAATAATGCCTGCCGAACGGGTAAGTACATATATATTCCTAATATTACAGTTTCTCTTTTCACCTAAATCTTGACCACGTAGTTTCTGTTGAGTCGAGCGTTTTTCAAATAATGCCTGCTGAAAGGGTTGGTGTATTATTCTTTTTTTTTCTGTTTCTCTTTTCTCTTATTTCTTGCCTCGTTTCTTCTTTGGCCGAGCGTTCAATAATCCTCCCGTACATACATATTCAAAATATTATTGTTTCTCTTTTCACGTAAATCTTGACCACGTAGTTTCTGCTGAGTCGAGCGTTCAATAATGCCTGCCGAAGGCTTAAGTACATATTCAAAATATTACAGTTTCTCTTTTCACGTAAATCTTGACCACGTAGTTTCTGTTGAGTCGAGCGTTCAATAATGCTTGCCGAACGGTTTAGTACATATATATTCATAATATTACAGTTTCTCTTTTCACGTAAATCTTGACCACGTAGTTTCTGTTAGTCGAGCGTTCAATAATGCCTGCTGAAAGGGTAAGTACATATTCATAATATTAGAGTTTCTCTTTTCACTTAAATCTTGACCACGTATCTTCTGTTGAGCCGAGCGTTCAATAATGCCTGCCGAACGGGTAAGTACATATTCAAAATATTATTGTTTCTCTTTTCACGTAAATCTTGACCACGTAGTTTCTGCTGAGTCGAGCGTTCAATAATGCCTGCCGAAGGCTTAAGTACATATTCAAAATATTACAGTTTCTCTTTTCACGTAAATCTTGACCACGTAGCTTCTGTTGAGTCGAGCGTTCAATAATGCCTGCCGAAGGGGTAAGTGCATATTCATGATATTAGAGTTTCTCTTTTCACGTAAATCTTGACCACGTATATAGTTTCTGTTGAGTCGAGCGTTCAATAATGCCTGCCGAAGGGGTAAGTACATATTCCAAATATTACAGTTTCTCTTTTCACGTAAATCTTGACCACGTAGTTTCTGTTGAGTCGAGCGTTCAATAATGCCTGCCGAAGGGGTAAGTACATATTCCAAATATTACAGTTTCTCTTTTCACGTAAATCTTGACCAAGTAGTTTTTTTCTAGTTGAGCGTTCTATATTGCTTGCTGAATGGGTAAGTATATATATATTCATAATATTACGGTTTCTCTTTTCACGTAAATCTTGACCACGTAGTTTCTGTTGAGTCGAGCGTTCAATAATGCCTGCCGAAGGGGTAAGTACATATTCAAAATATTACAGTTTCTCTTTTCACGTAAATCTTGACCACGTAGTTTCTGTTGAGTCGAGCGTTCAATAATGCTTGCCGAACGGGTAAGTACATATATATTCATAATATTACAGTTTCTCTTTTCACGTAAATCTTGACCACGTAGTTTCTGTTGAGTCGAGCGTTCAATAATGCCTGCCGAAGGGGTAAGTACATATTCCAAATATTACAGTTTCTCTTTTCACGTAAATCTTGACCACGTAGTTTCTGTTGAGTCGAGCGTTCAATAATGCCTGCCGAAGGGGTAAGTACATATTCCAAATATTACAGTTTCTCTTTTCACGTAAATCTTGACCACGTAGTTTCTGTTGAGTCGAGCGTTCAATACTGCCTGGCGAAGGGGTAAGTACATATTCAAAATATTACAGTTTCTCTTTTCACGTAAATCTTGACCACGTAGTTTCTGTTGAGTCGAGCGTTCAATAATGCTTGCCGAACGGGTAAGTACATATATATTCATAATATTACAGTTTCTCTTTTCACGTAAATCTTGACCACGTAGTTTCTGTTAGTCGAGCGTTCAATAATGCCTGCTGAAAGGGTAAGTACATATTCATAATATTACAGTTTCTCTTTTCACTTAAATCTTGACCACGTATCTTCTGTTGAGCCGAGCGTTCAATAATGCCTGCCGAACGGGTAAGTACATATTCAAAATATTACTGTTTCTCTTTTCACGTAAATCTTGACCACGTAGTTTCTGCTGAGTCGAGCGTTCAATAATGCCTGCCGAAGGCTTAAGTACATATTCAAAATATTACAGTTTCTCTTTTCACGTAAATCTTGACCACGTAGTTTCTGTTGAGTCGAGCGTTCAATAATGCTTGCCGAAAAGGGGTAAGTACGTGTGTCATAATGTTGTAACTTCTTTGCGTAAATCTTGCGTAGTTTTGTTAGCGAGCGCAAATGCCTATTCATGATATTAGAGTTTCTCTTTTCACGTAAATCTTGACCACGTATATAGTTTCTGTTGAGTCGAGCGTTCAATAATGCCTGCCGAAGGGGTAAGTACATATTCAAAATATTAATAACTCTCTTTTCACGTTCACATTTGTCTCACAAACTGTCTGCTAATTTTTTGCTCCGAAGCAATACG
>JASANE010023148.1:0-11681 GCA_030248225.1 Trileptium ribeirensis
ATCGAAATCTTAAGGCTAATTCGTTGATTGGCCATTAGGTTTAAATCAATAGCTTGACGTTTGCTTACTGCAAATTAGTTTCTAGTTACTGCAGGCACAATATTCAAAAAAAGGAGAGAAAAATTATAACGGTTTTGGGATAACCAAAGGTTGAACTAGTTCTCTTTCAAGACCGCTAGACGTCTATAATAATTTGACATATAGTGAGACTCTAGCGGTCTTAAGGATCGCTTCAGATCGGTCTTAAGGATCGCTCCAAAGTTTCACAAGTGTACTGTATATAAATTTTACTATCCAGTTTCGCCAAGAAGGATCTTCGCACTTCCGCAATAATTTGCGGCCCGGTGTGGAAACGCATTATACGTGTATTCAAAAAATGTTTGATTTTGGTTCGTCCTATGTGTAATTTCTTAAGCTAATATCTAAGCTAATTAACTGGTCCTCACTCAAAAACGAGAAGTGCTACGGTTGAGTTCCCGAAAAGACCACTGTCAAAGCAATGAGCCACTCTGGGGTTGTCCCCAATGTTCAGTAGCTTCACCGGATTAAAATGCTCTACCGACTTAACCCACTCCTACATATTTGTATGTCTTAAATCGATTACCCGAAGTGGAAATTATGTTGCTATCTATATGAGTCGCTTATCATGGCTGCGAAGCAATGGTACTAATGTATTATGAGGCACCCGCCTAAGCTGACGAATCATTTGTCAGAGGTGTAGCATCTCACTACGCTAGAATATATAGCGTAGCTAAACACACTGTGGTCGGGGCCTGTGGTGTAATGGTAGCGCGCTAGTCTTACAAGCTAGAGATCCGGGTTCGAATCCCGGCTGGTCCAATTTATGATCGCTCGTGGACCTTTTCAATTGGTGAACCTGACGTGATCCCCTGCACGGAGTTTCTTCACACAGCTAGAGCTCAACGCACGCCCGCTCCGCGACTCCGCAGGGGAGTTATGTAGCATCTCACTACGCTAGAATATATAGCGTAGCTGAACACGCTGTGATCTGGGACTGTGGTGTAATGGTAGTGCGCTAGTCTTGCAAGCTATAGATCCGGGTTCGAATCCCGGCTGGTCCAATGTATGATCACTCGTGAATCTTCTCAAATGGTGAACCCGACGTGATCCCCTGCACGGAGTTTCTTCACACAGCTAGAGCCCTCACGCACGCAACGCACGCTCGCTCCGCGACTCCGCAGGGGGTTATGTAGCATCTCGCTACGCTAGATATATAGCGTAGCTGAACACGCTGTGATTGGGGCCTGTGATGTAATGGTAGCGCGCTAGTCTTGCAAGCTAGAGATCCGGGTTCGAGTCCCGGCTGGTCCAATTTATGATCGCTCGTGGATCTTTTCAGAGGCATCCCAACGCGCTTAAATTCATACAGGTTCCCATCAATAGTTCTATGCTAATTGTATAGCTATATAATACGAATGTATGCACTTTGTGTCAACTTTAGGGCATGGGGGCAGGGGTTAAAATTATATTCAGGTAGTTAGCAATTCATTTAGGCATACCTATGAGTGGCGATGCCTTGTGGGCCATCGACACGGAACTTAAAGTGTGTAAATTTTCGTTCATTCAAAGACAAGGGTTCTTAGAAAGAGCTCCATTTAGTATAGAAATTTAACTATCACTCTCAGTACTTTCTGCCTATTGCGATGTATTCGTATCACGGAATCCGGCGGTCATTGCATCCGTAAGAAAGTTTTTCTTATGAAATTTAACCAAATTCACTGCCTAGATCTCTCGGTTACTCGGTTGGGAAACCCAACCTATCATAAAGGTGGGGCAAACTTAACATTTGAATTTACTAACGATCTTGCCAGCTTTTCTCTGTGAAAATGTGCACGGAGGCCGGTCTTAACCCATAATTTTGATTTATTAGGGCCAGGTCACCGGTACTTTGAAAATCTAATCCGTCGGGCCGGGACCCGACATAGAGATTTGCGATCTGATAGCGATAGCAACTCTGGTAAATTTCCTTTGCAGCGGCAGCGTTTCGTAGCTTCGAGAATCCGTAGCTGTCGTGCTGCAATGATGTCACATACACAGAGGAAAGAAACTCATAAATATAATGTAAAATGCTGTGGTGAAACTAAACCAAAACGTAACATATGAATTGTCTGTACTGGGAGGAAAGCTATTAAATTTGTACAAAAACATGAGTGGCTTTTGCGCTGCACTGGTTTAAATATATAATAATTTTGTCTGGGCCACGGCTTTGCGGGGCTCAATAGCGCAAATGGAAGGCCTAAAGGGCCTCTATTTGCAAAGAAATCATCAAATTTCAAGGAATTTTGAGTTATAAGCGATGCAAAGTTTAATTGAGGGTAAACCCATTTTGAGTCACCGAGCAGATGAATCCGGTTGAGTTCGCTCAACCTTAAGGTTTCATGTGAAAGATCAACTAGGCTACAACTGGCGCTACAACTTAGTAAAATTTAAGCAAAATTTTGAAATATAACAAATTTAAGCTCGAGGTGTCGTCGGTAGTGTGGATCCGATGAGATATAATGGAACTTCATAATTACATTAAATAATTCGAGTCTTTACTGAGAATCTGCTAAATTTTCAACAAAATTCCTGGAGTAAGAGTAAATTTTGAGTTATGTTAAATCTCCGCTAAGGGTGGGCTGTCCCACACTTCAACCGGCAGACTAACAAACCCGGTTGGAGGTCGATTAACTCCATGGCTTTATTCAAAAGCGTATGTCCCTACATATATCCTAATAAAATCTCAGCAAAGTTCCTGGTGGGAATTTTGCAACAAAAATATTGATCTACCTCGGGTTCCGAACAATGAGTTTGCAGGATGTTCATCGCAACCGCATGAATTCGATATAAGTGAAATCATGAACAAAATTGCCATTATCTGGCTTAATCAGACTAAAAATTGAAAGATTGGCTAAGAATGGTACGTTTTGTTTCAAATATGTACAAACATATATATCATGAAAAAGTTTTATTTTACTTCGGTCGGCTCATACGATTTCACTAACCCTTAACTCAAGTGGTCATGGCAAATGTCATTGTCGCGATTTGTTTTGCCGTAACTGCTGATCGAGAGATGTTCTGAATGACTTCGGCTTAAACGACGCAATTTTCGTAGCAGATCGTAGGGGTCGGCCTCCACGATGGACGGACGACGAAAGCTCTCGTTTAGAACCGTGCGAGAGGCAAGTACGAACTACAATATTATCCTCCTGCCCTTTTCACCGGATACTTCCTATAATAGTTCAACCTGGACTCCTTCACATCTGAACTCTCATATTTACATGTCAGATCATCCGTCTTCCATCCACCATCCATAGGTACAACCACTCCATCGAAAACTGAGACAGAAGAGAAGGTCAAAGCCAAAATGTATTCAATAACACTGCACAAGATAAAGCATCGCAGCCGTTCTGTAAAACCGACCGAACTCCGTACTTCTGAAGTCAGACTGAACTTGCTGAGCTAGTTGAGACAGCTGACCCCGACTGGTTTTTCAGTCTCCAACAAATCGGAGACAATTTAATCGAGACCGGAATCCTAATATTTCTGAAATCAACCAATATACATTTCAATTGGGGACGACTACCATAAACAGGTAGCGGTCCCACTCCAAAGGACGTTTAGATGCCATTTAAGAAGATTTATGAGGTCGTTAAATTTTTATTGCTTGGGTTGCGGACGTTAACTTTTGGCAATCTTCGGGCTCATGATCCTTAGTCAGCAGAATTGAAACGCGTTGCCCTACTTTCGAAGACGATTTTAATCCCCAACCGTCCGCGTGTTGGTTTCCTCGCTTTTTCAATATATATGAATATAAGTCATTAGACTGTGTCTATATATTTTCATTGTTAATAGCCGTATTCGCTGCGTTTCCCCTCACTTTGCGAGTTACTAGTAGATAAAACTCATATGCCTGCAGTTATATATTCTGTACTACAGTACAGTATTCACCAGAAATGGCTGTCGCTTTTCAGGCGAACGAGCAGTGAGCGAACATCGACTGAACGTCTTACTTTGTTTTCATACATATTTACCGTATATCAATATAGGATATAATGTATGTTTTTTATATGTTTAATATAATAATACATATTTTTAACCGTATCGTCTACATAATTTTATGTTTGTATATTTATTTAAGTATATTTAAGCAAATAAATATATTTAAATGACTTTGATGGAGTAATAGTTACTATAACGATAATATATAACAATAAATTACAAAAACACACAGCACAGCTATCACAGCAACAACAACAATAAATACTAGCCAGCAGTTGATGTTATAGAATAGCTTATATTATTAATGTATTGTAGTGTATTGTATTTGTATTGTGTATATATGTTTTTATATGTGGCATGTTTTTTATTTAACAAACAACGAGCGAATATTGAGCGAGCAACGAACGAATATTGAGCGAGCAGCGGTCATTTTTGGGTAGAATTGTACTCGACACAATTGACCGTCGTTCGCTCACAGCTTCCTTGTGGGAAAATAAAATAACAATATTATAGTTTGTTTTCTTTTCGCTCGCCCGTAAACCGATAGTCATTTGTGGCGAGTACTATAAAATCAGAAGTGTTTACTGCCATTTAGTCATATTCAGTGCAACGAAAGTGTTGTATAGCTAACGCTAATTTTCAGCCAAACTATCGCGGATGCGCCAACCTGGAAGCCATCGTTATATTCCAAAGTTACAAGATTGTTTCTTTAAATCATATTCTGAAGAAGAAATTAAGTATGTTCGTTACTATGTTCTATTATGCCACAGATACGAATATTTTTTTCACGGAATTGTAGCTGAGCTTAATTTGTTAAGCCAATTTTAACCTGTAATAAATGTTGCTCAAACGTTTATATCTGCAGCTATAATGCTTAACGGAACTTTTAAATCAAGATTTACTGGTGGAATTGAATATGAGTCTTTTCTTGAACGATATTTCCAACTACTGATGTAGATTTGTCCAGAAATATCGCGTACTTTTATATTTATGGCTCGTTTACTCAATAAGAACAGTTTTGAGCTGCGATAAAACACATCTAGAAGCAAGCCAAGATAAAACATGTCGGGAGCATGCTAAAACATATGGAGGCAAGCTAAAATATATTACGTGGGGCAAGCTAAGATAAAACGTATGTACATATGTATGGACAAACTAAGATAAAAGCATCCGGGCAAAATAAGATATTAAAGCCTCATTTTTAGGATGCGAAAGCTTATTCCTAAATAGAAACATTAGAGTCAATTTTCCGGGGGGGGGCGGCAGAACGGAAGGCGTACACACCACGTCCTGTTTACGGGTCTCTGATCAAATTTATGAAAAATATGCAGGGTTATACATACTGAGGATTTGTCAACTCATACTACGAGTTATCCCTTTTCTTCCTGTGTTTACTAAAATACCTAACCTACACCGTGCACTTTAAACTAGAAAATATAAATGTTCAGTTCTATTTGGCACTTGTATATAGTATTCTATCAATAGTAAACTTTTGTCGCACATATATCGATAAGTTAACTTTCAGCGGTGGAAGTAAAATGGATGCTGCGCCGTCCTCGATGTACCAAACTTAAGCCCTTAGCCCAAGCTTCTCACATTATGTAAGACTGTGACTAAACATGAATCTAAGTCGTGGAGGGGGTTGCTGTCTGCACTAAGTTTTTTAACGATACAACGTCTGGTTTCTAAAAGTGGTACAAATTTATACATACCGATATTTTTCTTATGTATAGCATTATTGCTAGCAGGGTTAAAACATGTCTGTAAAAACACTTGTAGGAGATGCTTTTTTCTAGACTTAGGCCGGATGGTGTGTGCTAAGCGCGCCCTTGAAAATCAGTGCTTACTGGATTGCTTACCGGATGCCCAGACCAGTATGGTAAGCTACAGTGTCGTTGTCACAGATAGCATTGTTTACGTGGCTGAGCAAAAGCCGAATTGTCTTCGGCTCGTTTTCGCTCGAAACACTGATTTGCGCATCTGGAAAGCCAAACAAACAAAACGGGGCAGCGACGGGAGCACTACGATGTGATGGCCGTGTATGAATCGTGCAGCAGCTCTTTGAACTTGGCCGTTGTATTTGCAGCGACATGTTCCGGGAGACTGTTCCAGGTTGTGACGACGCGTTGTGCAAAAGAGTGTTTGTAGCAGTCGAGACAGGGTGTGCGAGGAGCGCGAAGCTTCAGATGGTGCTGACGAACACCCTGTGCCGGCGCAAAAGAGAATAGTCGGGACCAGTCCTAGTCAACCAGACCGTGCAACATCTTATGGACCATTATGATGTCCGCCCGTAATCGCCGTTTTTCAAGCGTTTGTAGACCCAGACGTCTCAGGCGTTCATAGTAGTCAAACTGTCGCAGTGTGGGTATAAGCTTCGTTGCGTGCCGTTGCACAGATTCAATCAGGATTATGTCTCGTCGATAATGTGGACTCCAGGCGGTACTGGCGTAATCGAGTTTCGGCCGTACCAACGCAAAATAAAGGGTTAGGAACGTCGCGTTGTCCCAGTAGCGCCAAGTTCGGGCCACCAAACGTAGTGTACGTTTTGCATTGGCCAAAATACGGGCGCAGTGGGATGATGGCTTTAGATTGTCCGAGACGAGTACGCCCAAGTCTGACACGATCGCTCTCGATGGTATAGTCTCCCCATTGAAAGTATACTCATAGTTTGGGTTGTTATAGCCGAAGTGTAACACAGAAAACTTGTTCACATTGAATTCGGATAGAGAATTTTCGGCCCAAACTGAAATGGACTGTAAATCGGCTTCGAGTCCCATACAATCTAGCCAGTGGAAACATCTGTGTATCCTCCGCATTAACTTCGTATCATCGGCAAACATCCAGACCTCGCTAAAAACGGCGTCGTTTAAATCGTTTACGTGGAACAAAAATAGTATAGGACCTACAACCGAGCCCTGTGGCACCCCAGAGACGACGGGGACCGACGGTGACTCAACTCCGTTTATAACCACACATTGTGAGCGTTGACGTAAAAAGGCGTTTATCCACCCGAGTAAGGGGTCCTTTAGGCCGTAACTTCGGAGCTTACTTATCAGACGAGAGTGGGGAACCTGATCAAATGCTTTTCGAAAATCTAAATAGATGACGTCAGCAGAATCTCCGTTGTCGACTACAGTTGTGATGGTGTTGAAGAGGTCGATGAGCTGAAGATCAGTTGACCTATTTGGAACGAAACCGTACTGCGAGCGGCACCAAAGCGAGTTGAGCATAGCATAGTCGACAATGTCATCGCGAATGATTTTCTCCATGATTTTACTCATACAGGAGGTAAGGCTGATGGGGCGGTAGTTTCTCGTGTTGCTTCTGTTTCCTGACTTCAGGATCGGGGTGACAAGGGCGTGCCGCCAGTCTAGGGGGATGTACCCGTTTTCGAGAGAGATGCGGAACAGGGCGACGAGATACGGGAGAAATGTGTCACAACATCTCTGGAGAACGTAGTTGCTGATGCCGTCTGGGCCCTCCCCGCCTGTGGTTTTTGATGCCACGATCGCTGCTTTAACTCTGTCCTCTGTAAATATCACTGTCGACAGTTCAGAAGTGGTGCGACAAGGGTAAGCTGGAATGTTTGTTGGGTCCTCGGCGACAAATACTGATGCGAAGTAATCGTTCAGTAGGGTCCCGGATTCGTCGTCGTTTTCCGCAAACGAGCCGTCGTTCCGTGAAATCGGGCCAAAAAATAAATAAAAAAAAACAAACGAAGCAAACCACACGGCCAAAAACAAAAAAGCCATCACGAGAATACAACAAATATATGGAAAAAAAAAAAAAATAAAGAAAAAAAAAAAAAAAAAAAAAAAAAAACAAAAAAAAAAAAAAAACAAAAAAAATCATTCGAGCAGTTTATGAGAAACGTCATCGAAGAGAAACTCAATTAACAATAATGGTAACCATTTTCATTTCGTCCACTCGAATAGCATTTGAATTGTTGTCGAAGTATCGTCGACTAGGATGACACATTAGAAAAATTAGAAAAAATAAAATTTCGACCGAACATGGAACATCTATGTATACCATATGATACAATGCTCACTTTTTTTGAGAGGTCTGTAAAATGGACTTTAGTACGTCCAGGTGTGAGTATAGCCACAGTCCTTATGAACATTTTCGATGTAAAATTATACAAAGCATCAGCTTTTGTGACTAAATCCCAACTGTCGTCACACGAGTAAAACGTACATACCGTACATTGCGTAATTAACTACGAAATTATATGGCTAACACAACAAATTGTTTCAAAGGCTTCAATAAAATCTCCGAGTGCATATAACTATTTTCGTACAAAAATACTTAAATATAGTTCTTTTGAGGGATTTGGAGTACTATGGCCATTTATATTGTGGTTATTTTTTGATCGAAAGCTACCAGCAGCCACAAAAGTCATTTCTGAGTTCCCGTTACTAAGCATTGAATTTATCATTTCACCAAAAATTCAGTGCAAAATATTTCTATTTTCAGTCTGCACTCATCGCAGTTGTAAGTTTTTTAAATGATAATTATAATTTGGAAGCTAATATGATAGTTGAAAAATCATTCTACCTGTAGTATAATTTATAAAAGCCATGGCTTCTTAACCATATATAATATCGGTGTCAAATTAATAAATATCATTTGTCTTAACTTTCAATTGACATCGTTATTTTATGATCTAAATTAACGACTGTATTGATATCAAAACCATTTTAATAATGTATCATAATATGATTAGACTGACGTAATATTTTCTATGGGTGTCTGTTAACAAATTTTTCGCTTTTCTATAAAAGTTTTAGTCCAAACTTTTATTGATGAATTTTCGTCCTGCACAATATTAACACATTCTTTAAATATTTTAGGTATTCTTATTGCGACTTTTGATTTCTTGTACTGGAAATTAAACTATGTATCGCTCAGTTCAATAATCAAAGATTTAATTCGTAGTTTATTGATCTGCTAACAACTCATTCAGTATCTGTAATACATATCGTACAGTATAAAATACATTGATTATTTGTATTGATGCAGAATTATGAGACTGAGAAATTGCAAAAGCTCTAAAACTGAAAGTGACATACACTGTGGTTATAACCTCAAGATTGCCGGCAATATTGTTAACAAGCAAATGTCCAAAACAGTTGCAAGAGTGTACGAGTGAAATTTCACTCATATCTCCAGTGGTGTTAAAAAGTCGATAGGCTTGATTTTCATTGATGTAGAGGTTTAAAACTAATAAATTACAAAATGTCAAAAGAGTTGCAAGAGTGCATGAGCTAGAATTCCGCCCACATCTGTACTAGTGTTAAAGCTTCATTTTGATTGATGTAAAGGTTTTAAAGTAATAAATTGCAAAATGTCTAAAACAGTTGCAATAGTGCATGAGCGAGAATTTCGCTAATATTTCCAGTGGTGTTAAAAATTCGATAGGCTTCGTTTTCTTTGATCTAGAGATTTAAAACTAATAAACCGCAAAATCACAAAACCAGTTGCATGACTGTATGAATGACAATTTTGCCCATTTCTGCAATGGCGTAAAAAATTAGATAAGCTTCGTTTTCCTTGATGTAGAGGTTTAAAAGTAATTAATTGCAAATTGACAAAAACAGTTGCAAGGGTGTACGAACGAGAATTTCCCTTATATCTTCAGTAGCGTTAAAAGTTAAATAGGCTTCGATTTCCTTGATATAGAGACTTAAAACTAAAAAATTGTAAAATCTAAAACAGTTAAATGCACGAGCTAGAATCCCGCCCACATCTTCAGTATTGTTAAAAATTGGATAGGCTCTGTTTTTTTGTTGCAGAATTTTAAAACTAATAAAATGCAAAATTTCAAAAGTTGCAAGACTGTACGAGCGAGAATTTCGCTTAAAAATTCTATAGGCTTCGTTTTTATTGATGTAGAATTTTAAGAGCAATAAATTGCAAAATCTCAAAAACAGTTGCAATAGTCTATGAGCGACAATTTCGCTAATATCTCCAGTGGTGTTTAAAATTCGGTACACTTCGTTATTTTGATGTAAAGATTTCAAACTAATAAAATGTAAAATCACAAAACCAGTTGCACGACTGTATGAATAACAAACCTGCCATAGCGTTAAAAATTGGATAGACTTCGTTTTCCTTGATGTAGAGGTTTAAAACTAATATATAAATTGCAAAAACTCAAAACTTTGGCAAGACTGCACGAGCCACATCTCCATTAGTAAAATTTGGTTAGGCTTGGATTCCCGTGATGTATAATTTTAAAGCTAATAAATTCTAAAATCTGAATAACAGTTGCGACAGTGTATGAGTGAGAATTCTGTCCACATCTCCAATAGTGTTAAACGCTGGATAAGTTTCGTTTTCCTAAGTGTAAAGCTATAAAACTGATAAATTGCAAGAGCTCAAAAACAGTTGCAAGAGACATGCCAATGTATAAGCCCAGAATTCCTCCCATATCTGCAATGGTGTTAAAAATTGGATATGCTTCGTTTTCTTTGATTTCCTGAACATCTAGTTCCTCATAGTACACATGCAGTCGCAAGAGGTTGTGTGAAATCTTATCCTCAATACCGCCTTCGGGATGCTGATTTGCTAAACCCTCAGAGCGTCCGGGCTCTACAAATTCATCCCACAAGCCATTCCCACGAACGAAATTATTTTTTATAAAATTAACATAGTTTCTGGTAGGCCAATGACCTTGCGACATTGATCGTTCAAACTTGGTTTCAACACACGGTGTACGACAATTACAACTGTATGTCTCTCTTTCCAATGCTAAATCCAGCGGAACTGTAAATGCTTCCTTTACCCACTGCTGGCACTTTCGTTGAGTGTCGTTCAATATATCACAATAGGTTACGTTGTCTAATTTAGTCCCGTAATAATATTCTATTCTTTCAGTACAATCACACTCAGATAAGTACGCAGTGTTGTGACACAAAACCTTGCAAGCTTGTAGTGTGTAAGCAGCGTTGCTGGGAATTAGTATATTTTCGGTGTATTCCACGGGAAAATGATCTGTACAATCACTTTCAAAAGGCGCTTTTAGCCTATTGTACATTGTTCGTTTTATGCCTACACTAGTCAACATACCGACGGGTATGTCAAATCCGTTAACTTCGGGCACTGGTAAAACATTTCGCTCATGAATGGTGATGCGGGCTCCTGATTTTGGAGCTAATAATCCGACGTACTCTTTAAATTTGATATCAAGTGTAACTCGGAGGCCATATCCAGATCCGAAGCTACGTGTTGCACGTGCAATAAATGTATCCCGTTTATAATTCCATAAACTGTTAAAAGTAAAACAACGGCCGTATTGTGGATTGTATAAAATACTAAAATCATTTGTTGTGCTACAATTTTGCCGATCATAAGAACATTGTAAGATTAACTGTCGTAGGGTTAAATGAAGTGCTTCCTCTTCGGTTAAATTGCTTTCGGTAGCCTCAAACAGATCTTCGTACTGTATCTGAATTAAATTCAAAACGTCACTGTAGTCGTCTGTTTTGCTCTCAGCTATTAACTTTGTGATCAGTTCTTCCTTCGTGATATTTGTAGTATTCAAGTTATCGAGTGCGTTTGATTCACGCGCATAAGTCCATAATCCTTGTGACGATGTACTGCTGTAGTACATATAATAAGGATCGTAGCCGTATGCTCCATCAGTAGACGAATAATACGACGAGTATGCATACGAA
>JASANE010023149.1:0-21257 GCA_030248225.1 Trileptium ribeirensis
ATAACAATTCCTGCTGCAATCTGTGTCCTACTTTTGCGTTTCACACTGTAAATTGCTGAGTTAATCTTTTCTTTTGCTTGGTTGTATTGGAATTTGATCATTGTATATATATTACATAATGTTTGAACCACAGATGAAGCAGAAATTGTGGAAAATTTCTTGCAAAAATTTTTAAACTGGAATTCCGGTTACGGTATGGTTTTCGCACTTTGCCGGAACCGCAATCGGAATACGATTTTCGCCGGGACCGAAACCAGAATTCCGGTTACTCCCTGCTAAATCTAGCATCACAACTTCCTATATTCAAAAAATAAAGACAACTATCCTCTCATCGAGAATTACAATTTTGTGCTATTAGAATTTTTATCAAAGCAGCTGCTTTGGAACTGTGAGTCAGCGTGTAAAAATCGACTCAAGTAACTTATTACAAATAAGTTAATTTACTTTTTAAAGCCTCGACTTTTCACCTCTGCGTGACCCGACCGCATCCTGTGCACAGTCTTACTGGCCTGTCCACAGTGGGGTGGGGAGCCCCACTTCCAAATCCCCCATGTTCGTGAGATTTTCCCCATGTGCCATCCCCCACTTGGCCCCATGTTCAACTAATTCCAAAAATTTTTTATGTCTGAAAATTTATGTTTTTCGTTTGCAAATTGTTTAAATAAAAAATTACATCTATTTATTGTGCTAATATACTGTTTTTTAGCTTGAATACGTTCACGGTAGTGAAAACACGTGAAAATATTAATATATTTTATATTTTTAAGCAAAATTTATCCCCCACTTTTTAATTTTCCCCCAAGAATAAATATTTTTATCACTTTTCGGAAGGCTGTGGACAGGCCACTCTTATGAGAACGCCGCGTCTAAACTGCCTCAAAACACACGGGAGCTACATTGAGAAGAGACACACAGAGAGCTGCACAAGGAAGACTTCATCTACAAGGACGCTGTAGCAGGACTCAAGCAACTGTTAGTACTCAGCAGAAGATGACCTTCCCCGAAAGTTCATAGAGGATGAACTAAGCTCGTTCGTGCGGAACATCGACGACAAGATTGCGGCCAAGCTGAACATTGCAGAATTTGGACTCTTCCAGGGGTACATACAGCTAAGAAGTACGAGACGGTTTCGCCTTCAATTGGTTGAAGGACGCCATCCCGAAGAGAACTCTTAATGGCTGCGGTGGTCTTGTCGCATTGAACATGGCAATGGTGGTGTGTTTTGTCGATTCTGAAAGAACCGGCCATTCAACCCGGAGCTCCTGCGAACGAAGCTTGGCCGTCGCAATCCATCACTGGGTACATCAGCTTGGAGACACGTCTTCGATAGAACACAGCCGCAGGGAACCGTCGTTGGATTCTGCATCCCACGATCTTCCCTGTTTGCGCTTGCTGTAATGGTGTTTAGACATTATTACGAACTCATACGGCTTCTCTTCTGGGACCAGCCGGGTCAGCCAGTTAGGGGCCGATCATTCCAAAAGTAGATAATTGTAATTATGTAAATACGTATTAAATAACGTAATTTGAACAATATATATGCATGTGTCATCTATATATATAATGATGGATGACGAAATATGTGCCATAATGCAGATTAATTTGCAGCACTGCAAGGAAGTTTGTTATGAACTAAATAAAAGATTGGTCGCTTGTGGACTCCCTCTTGTGTTGATACAAGAGCTGTATGTCCACATGGATAAGACATGGATTATTTCCAATAAGAACTCTTCCGTTCTATGCGGCAATTGTCCCAGACCACTATCAGCTATTATGATTTCTAAGAATATAGACTACTTTTTTATTTAATGAGTTATCTGATATGGACTGTGCTGCGATACGCACCCGACTTGCTGGTGCCGCTGGGGGTGTCTATCCAATACATCTCCAGATGGGTTGCGACTTAATAGTTGAGAAACTCATAAGTATCTTTTCAGCTTCTCTAGTCAGTGGATTCATAGCACATGCCTGGAGGACAGCGAAAATAGTGTTCATCCCAAAATCGGGGAACAATAGGCATGATATTCCGAAATCATTCAGACCTATCTGTCTCTCATCGTACGTCCTGAAGACGATGGAGCGTCTGATTGACAGATATTTGCGAACTATCCGAAGCAGCATGCCTATCTTTACGGCAAATCCCATTTCGACTTTGTATGAGCTGGTTGCCACTGTTGAATACAAAATCTACAGTGGTAGGATAGCTAGATTCACATGGAAGCCCCAGTCTCTCACAGTTGATTGAATGAAGAATTTTATCGGATTTCTGGGGCTATAAGACCCATTTGTAGGGCCTGAAATGTAGTTCTTGGATGCTTCTTTGATATATAGGTGTGGCTTTTGTTAACACGAATCTATCATCGTTGGAGAAAGCGTTTAGGATCCTCGGGTTATCCAAAAAATAGTAAACAGATGGTTCAGAAATTTACTTCTAAGCAGGAGAGCCACTATCAGACTGGTCGGAACATCCGTCACAGTCAATGTGACGAGACGAAGCCCTCAGGGTGGCGTTCTTTCACCTCTGCTTTGGTGCATGGTGATAGACAGCCTCCTTGTAGATTTAAATGCAAGAAACACTCATGCACAGGCGTACGCAGATGATGTTTTAATATTATGTAATGGGCCAAATGTATCAACACCCAAGCGGCTGATGAACTAAGCTCTCAAGAAGGTTAGCCGATGGTGTCTTAAAAACAGGCTAAATGTGAACACTGGAAAATGCGGATTTGTTCTGTTCCACAACAGCCGCACACCAGATTTCCCTGGTCTGTTACTTGGAGGGGAACAAATCCCTTTGTCATAGAAATAAAGTACCTTGGGGTTATGATTGACTTTAAACTCATTTGGAAGTCTCATTTAGACTATTGTGGCGAAGGCAAAGAAAGCCACTATGACATGTAGAAGATGTGTTGGGAAGTCAGTGGTCCTAAGTCAGTCTCCAACTATGGCTTAACGACACTGTTGTTCTGCTTATACTTCAATATGGGTACGTATTAGTATGGTGGCATAAATTAAAAATAGATTTTTTGCAAAGAAATTGAACGAGGACACGCGACCGAGTTTCCTCATGACAACTGGGGCAATGCGATCTACCCCAACCACTTGCCGAGATATCGCTATTACAGGATGCCATGGTCGCTGGAATCCGGGTTTCAGTAACTACAGTAGAGTACATTTAAACTTGGATCATCTGATGCAGTTGGTACCAAGTATTGAGTTACCATGCGATCGCATGGCTAAAGAATTGGTTGAAGCATCAACGTGGAAAGTCATCATACCAAAACGTGAAGAGTGGGCCATGACCTCACTTACTGAAGAACAGAACACCATCAATTACTACGCAGATGGTTCTAGATTGGAACTGCCTAACGGAACACATGTCGGTGCTGGCATATTCATAGAAAACATGCTAAGACATTCCTGTCCACTTGGTAGTGCTGGCTCAGTGTTTCAGGCTGAAGTCTATGCTACTATGGACTGTTCTAACATGCTACAACAGAACAAACTGAGGAACAGATCTTTATGCATCAATTCAGACAGCCAGGCGGCAATTCAGGCAATTTCAGGTAGACTAGTACTTGACTGCATTAACAGTCTTAGCTCACTATGTCAGAATAATAGCGTCATGTTAAGACCGATTCCTGGTATGAAGGATATATAAGAAATGAGCCTGCAGACGAACTGGCAAAGTACGGATCAATGAAGAAATATATCAGCCAGAACCCATACTTCCTAACCCGGCCAGCAAAATTCGTCTTGAAAGCACGCAATGGGCACTCTCGTCTTTTCAGGGGTTATGGGAAACGGCTAAAGGATGTAGACAGACGAAACTCTTTCTACCGACGCTACATAAGCAATATAGCAAATATCTTAGAAAACTGAATAAGATAAGGCTGAGGAGGGCTGTAAACTTGATTACAGGCCATAACATGTTGATTTATCACACGTACAATCTGAAATTGACAGATACTGCATATGCAATGAGAGGGATACCCCAGAACACCTGATACTGCGTTGACCGGGTGAGCACCAACTGCGATCCAAAATTTATGGAAAAATAGAATATAATTTGAGGACATACACTCTGATAGGTTATGAAGATAGCCAGGGTTTCGACGGAATGTCGGAGACTTGAGTGACGTGGTTCTGAACGAGACGGTGTTATGGAAACTTCTTCTATAGTCTAAACACGGATCGGGCAATCCCTTCCTTGAGTGTCTTTTCTGTCAATCTGTCTACTTTTTAAAGGATACTCTTGGGGTTATTAGACATATTGATCGCGCAGATTTCATTGTGTTAAACTTTCAATGCTACAGGAGGCTTCAAAATTTAAATTTCGGCACCAAAAAGTAGCAAAATTTAGTATTTTGTTCATTTTACCGGAAGACCCGAGAAATCATTATACAGGTTTCTGGGCAACTGAAAATATTAATGCGGTGATACGTAAGTAACATTCAACCTAGCTTCGTGGTCAAGACATTTATGACTAATTAACATAGCGATTGGTAAATTTGGAATGTGTGTGGTGAGTGAATATAGGGTCTTATATTGTTGAGCATTGTTGAAACTACCTCGTTTCCGTAATGTAAACTTAATATTAAGTTGTTGCATTATAGTGGTTTGAAGTGGGTTCAAGAAGTTCACTTAGGACTTCTCAAGAATCAAACTTCAGCTATTTATTCCCTTAACCTGTTTCTTTTGGAGGCGTTCTCCATATTTATTTGGAAATATTTCTGGTTTTGTATTGTGTAGACAATATCCATATAACATTAGCGCAAATGTGTATCTTGGTCGGTTGCCATAGAGTAGCTTTCTTGTTTCGTTTTCGTTCGATGTGCTAGGAACTAGTGTATCACTATAACCTAGTTTTGCGTTAAGGGATTTTTCGCTGTTTTTTATTTGCGTTTGTCTGGTTGCTATAATACAGTATGCGTCGGAAAACCTAGACACGATGCTGGTTCGGCTTAGACAAATCAAATGTCTGAATTATAAGGCATAATGTATGAAGTTTAACCACTTGTAAGACTAGTATTTATTTTGTTTGCCTTGATTCATGAAGAAGAAAAGACACGGACTAGATAACGAAAAGTTCGTAGAGCTTTGGCTGGATGTTGACGCTATGTGATATTTGTTCGTGAGGAATTAAGTTAGCATCGATAAGTACGTCAATTTTCAACACTTTTACTAGTTTGTAGTCTTATCTGTATCGTAAAGCTGTAATCATTTGAGTTAGAAATGAAGAGTGATGATGTTTAGGAGCCCAAGAACAAAAAATAACTTTCTCGATATCCACTAAATTTATTCTTCATCCTTTATATATATGATGAGCTTCAGTCTAAACCGCAGAAATGTGGCCACTCCACAGCACCAAAATTTAAGTTCAAGGCTTTAATTAGGGGGGTGTAGCAACACCAATTTTGTGGGATTGGGAATACTAGGAGGAATATTTCCCACGTGAGCTAAGGCAAAACTGTGCACCCAGGTCAACTGAGAGTATTGTAATTGCATTTTAACATTTTCCTTTTATTTATGCACATTGTTATTTTACCTATGGAAAATGTTAACTTCTGCAGCCCGGGTTTTTATTTTACATAGTAAAAATACTACATTTTACGAGATTTTGTAATGAATAGTCAAAATTTAAGCAGTAGTGTTGAGTTTTGTTATTTTCATTTTTTGTTAGGACGATCATTTTGATCTCATCTCAAAATACACGAGGGTGCTGTGGAATTGACCTGGAAGAAAGCCAAAGGTTACATTGGGCGTGACCTAGGAACCGCCGAAGTCCTGTGTGATCTCCAAAATCCTGGCAGACCCCCTGTTGACTATGTGGAGTGGTCAGAAATTATTACGACATAGAAAATCACGAAATCATTGTGTATACTACAATCATTTTATTTTGGCTTCATGGCAATAATAGTGCGTTGGTGATGATTGCGTTCCGTTATTATCTATTTCATAACCGATTGAAATATTTCGTTGTAGAAATAAAGAGGAAAGCAAGAATTGGCGACGCGCCGCTTTTAACGGACTCATACAATCCAAAGCGGAGGCGTATTGGGGTCGAACCGGTAAAATATAACATTTGTTTCGCAATAAATTTCTGCGACATTGCAGTCTAAATTATAGGTATTTTAAATACGTTATTAGGGCAGTAAACGATCATCAGCCATATTCGTTAACTACCTTAATGAATTACCGCGACCGAAAAATGTTACCGAAACTATAAAATTTAAAGCGGATTCGGAACCTTGTCTTTTAAATATATAGTAGAACAAAATGAATGGAGAAATAAAGGCACTATGATATTAAATTAAAATGGTTTATAAATAATTGTTACATTGAACTTCAAGAATTGCCAAGATAATATTATTTTTCTGGGGCCTTGAAGAGGCTTAACAAGTTAAAATGCTTTATGTATCTCTCAAGATGGTGTGCGTCGGGCTTTCTGGTGCTCACGAGCTAAAATGCTCACAAGTATGCATCCCAACATAAAATTCTTAACACTGAATGTGCACGCCACGCATAGAGCGTAGATTAGACATTTTGGATCCGTTAACATTTGACATACGTTTATATTAGGCATGTATTGTGGTAATCTGTAATGCTCAGAATCAGTGTTTATGTCACATGCCATGTTCAAACTTGAAAGTTGTGACTTACGTACTTCTATGCAATGCATACCTTGTTGTTATTGGCAGCTTGAACAATTAAAATTTTTCGGCGTACACTCCAGCCTTTGAATGGATTGAACAGCTGCAACAACCGCCCGCCTGGCGTTGTTTTGCTAACATTTGCTTAAGATGTAAATTTCAACTGGGTTAAAATGAAAAATTCTACTGAAAGTGTTTGTCTTATTTACCTTTTTCCGGGCAATGTGTCGATGTTAAATTTTGTTTGTCTGATTGTGAAGCAGTCTGCATAAAAATGCCTGTTTTGAGCAACTTGAGCAAATATGAAAAATTAATCTAATTTTCATACAGAACCGCAATTCCGGTTATTCTCTTGAAGCGTAATTGCAAACGAAAGTCTTTTAACTTTAAAAATTTTTCAAATGTAACATGCTGAGTGGGAAGAACACTAATACTTCGAGGTTTTCGCATGTTAGTTTGGGGTATCGCTTTATGAATGCGATAACCGCATGCGTTTGAAACATGACTGTGAGAAATACTGTGTCTTGTATAGCAACTAGTATCTCGCAAGCGATTGTGAAACGGCGCAAGCGTGGTTTCATTCTTAAGTTATTTTGTTTAATCACCTGTAGGAGCAAGGTTTTGATATTTATACCACCCTCAAACTTCTTGAACCCTGAACTCATTGAAATTCCGAAAACTCGTCGATCCTAAACCCGTTGAAAACAACTGACAACGCATGAAGTATTTGTGCTGGTTTCTATATAGCCAAACCATCGTATTCGACATACCGAAAAACCTCTATATAGACAATTTTTGATGCCTTGTACCAAACTACTGAAGACTTACTATATATTGGAAAACCGGGTTCATTGGCGTTAAACCCAATGACAACATCTCAAAAGGCATAAGATACTCGTGGTGCATTCTAGATAACCATACCGTCGTATTCAGCGTACCATAAAACCTATATTATATATATATATATGGACAATTTTTGATGACATGTACGCAATGCGTAACCAAAAACGGAAGATGACTACATCCTGGAAATCGGGTTAATTCACGATTCACCCTAAACCCATTAAAAAGGCATGAAATCGCTGGACTGTACGTAGATAACCAAATCTTTGTATTCAGCACTCCGAAACACCGCTATATAGATTATTTTTGATGCCATGTATCAAACTACTAAAGACAGACTTTATTCTGAAAATCGGGTTCGTTAACCCTAAACCAAATGAAAATGTCTGATAAGGCATAAGATACCTGTCTTACACTCTATATAGCAAAATCGTCATATTCGACTTGCTTGATAACTTAATAGGCACTCGTTGTAAGCTAAAAACAAGCAACAACACGGTGAAATTTGGAAAATCGCTATTTATAGTAAAGGATCGACGAACAATATTCGAGATTCGAGCCCACAATGGCCCAGAGAGTGGTCCGACAAAAAAGCCGTGGTGACCAGAGTTTTAGATATCGATTTGGTGATTCGGCATGGTGGTCTCTATTTGTCGAAGTGTCGCGAAATATAGACGACTAAACACTAGTACCCGTATTGGCCAAATTTGACAAAGAACCTTTAAAAACATGCTTTTAGCCATTTTGACTCGGAAGATGGCTCAGAGCTATTCGTGTTCAACTAAAGGGCACATCGTCATGACTTTTGCTAAGAACAAAAATTTGTCGAAATCTGTCCATCCGGAAATGAGTTATCAATGATTGCGACAGACAAAAAATAAATTTTTCTCTGTTTTTACTTTAACGCCGTCAGTGGAATTTCAGCTTGCTTCGAGCGCTCCGTTTCAATAACTTTCGTTAATGTATTAAATAATAACTTTAACAAGCTTGGTTCGCTACCATCAAATTAATTTATACAATATAGCATTACAGGTACAAAGTTTCAAATTAGGAACTGCTTCTTAAAGATCTTGCTAAGAACGATGCAAAATCATTGGAAACCGGCATTTCAAAAAAGCGGCACTGGGACCAAGTACGGTATCCAATCCTTCAGTTATATATCTTTGCACCCTCACTCTGCTAGCCGCGCCAAATTTTAACAACTGTGCTGGTTTGTACGCAACCATCCGAAAAGTCACGAACTTTGGGAGACACATGGTGATTTTCAAGTGGGTGGGCTGGGATTGATTTTTATTTTATATGCTATTTATTTTCTTTTTCAAGTTTTGGCGTACAAATTTTTTCAGGTTAATACAGTAACATTAGAAGTAGTAGTGATTAATGTTTAGTGTACAGACCACATGATTATAATGGCATTAATAAACCATATATTTAGTTGAAAAACTGGGTGTTTCTGTTATTTGGGATACGGACGTTGGGGGATTTGAAAAGAGGGGCTTGTCTCTTTACTCACTATGTATAAGTCAACTATTATACATTGCTGCTGATGCCGGTTTCTGCATTTTGCGGCTAAAGAAGAAAAGCGCCATAGTGAGGTTAAGAGATATAACAAGTTGCATTTTATTTTTGAGTGCCGAAATCTTAAAACTGATATTTTTATATAGCTAAAGCCGGCACTTTTAATGTGACGGTCGTAATGTGGCGATTCTACACGAGGGTTTTGTTTGTAGCACAACTAGAATTTTTTTTCAACCGGAGCGTTATCCCTTATGCTGATTCGGTTGGCAGAATGTATTAAACTTGTCGTCCAAATTCTCAATGTTTTTTCGACCTAACGTTTGTCAAACGTTCAAGGACTAACTTGTTCTTAAGACATTGTAATTCGGTTGTCGCATTGATGCTTTTCGGAATGGGATAACGTATAATTTTCTCCAAAATACTTTTAGCGTACACCTGCCTTACATATCTATACAAAAGTTGGAAATAGCAGTGTATGTATTTATATTTTAACAGCAACCTAGTGTAACGAAATCAGCATTAGTTCAGAAATTAGCAAAAATCAGTCTAGAGTTTCGTGCATTATTTTGAAATTATAATATAGAAAAGTTGAAATAACATTTCTCTTGTTACTACTGTGAAAGGCTCTGCTCCAGCGGCTTATTATATAATCCATATTGCAAACTTAACGGACTATATTGTATTTACGTTAGAATTATTTTTAAAAATCTTGTCCATTAAAATTCCTGTTTTTCATAGTGTCGTTTAATATATGAGCGCAATTTGCAGTCTAGTACACATATAACGATTGCCTATAGCGTTTTTTTGTGCGCAAACTAGTTATTAGTTTGTAAGTTTGCAAGAAATAATTTTATCTATCGTAGACAAGCAAAACGGTAGATTATATCGCTGTGTACTCATAAAGTGGTGTCGTAGCAATCGCTAATAGCATAGAAGTTCTTATGAGCAATGCATTATTAACGGAGAGTGTAATTGCTATAATAAGCAGCTCTGCATAGTGGCGACGTTAAGCCGACTCTATAGTTGCTCGTGTTGTGTGATTAATTGCAAGTATGGGTATGATTCATAACGCCCATTGTGACTTAGGTAACAATTGATATATTTTCATGTAATGGCACGAAATTGCGACGCTTGAATTTATATTTTCGGTATGATGTACAGGCTGTCATAGTTAGCTGTGCTAACCATATATGCAGGTGTTTTCTTTATATTACGCTTTATCATGCCCAACTTATCGATTCATCGAACCTGATTTTATACATTTTAGCTAATATAGAGAATTTTATTGATTAAACATGCTTACAAACATGGTGTATTTCACGTAATCAATATCTTTACTGTGCTTTTTGAGAAACAAAATTTTAAAAAGTGTCGATATTATTGTTTTCAAAGCCCTATTTTGTGGTCTTTTTGGCACCGTGATTAGAGCGTAATTCTCAAAATGAAGAGAACGTGTTCGAGCCCTCTTGTGTGCATGATCTTCTTGGGCAATAGACTAAGGCTACGTTGCTCCAGCGCACCCACCTCTAAAACGGGTACGAGCTTGCTCGGAAGGTAACAAAGTTTCCATGTCGGAACGGCAAACCTTCACGGCTTGTGGTTCGAAAACTCCGGCTACGATTGCCACGAAACGGGACGTCAGCATCCCACCCCAAATATTACAAACTTGGGGATTTTTAATATCTTTAAATTATGGTATTTAGTATATTCATTGTAATAGGGCATCAAGGATTTTGTGTCGTTCTTCATAGCAGCAAAATATTTCTAACGACCTCCGAGTGCTTAAGCTTAAAAAATACCGTCCGCCGCTCTGGAGTTATTTTTATCTATCCTCTGTACTAGATGATTGTAATAATTTTTCCTGTATTCTTGTGTTTTGACATGTAACCGGAACAGCTTGTAAGAAACATGGCATCCACAATCATTTTATATGTAAGTTGTAGGAACTGAAACGTAGCTGATTTCAATACCAAGTAGTATCACCTCATTTTGTGCGTGAGCTATTAATATGTGTCGTGATATTTATATTCGGTAACAATTAAACATCCGTAGCCAATAAAATCCTGTTAACTATCTTTTCTTGGAAATTATGGAAAGAACCTGAAGTTTGTAAAGTTATAGAAATTATGGAGATTATGGCAGTTAAGGAAATTAGTAAAGTTGAATCGTGGAAACAGATTGGAAGAATTTATAGTACTCTATCTGGTCTGTCCAGTATCTTCGCTTCACAGCTTTCTTATCTCTATTTGCGTGAACGCAATTATTGATCAATGATAGTATTGCTTAGCCTGTCGACCTCATTATATTAATTAAACTCATTAAGGCAGGATTCCGCTTTATCCCACGTAAAACATGTGCCTTAGTTTGATTTTTGGTTTGCTGTTTACATTATGATTTACAGTGATTCTGAGAATGTGTTACGCAGAGTACTGAACGACCAGAGCTAATCAAATTGTCATCACCATTATTCAGAAAAGTGTTAAGAATTTTTCGCACGCCCTCATCCTTTTCCTCGTAGCGTTGTGCTCATTGGCGTATTTTCGTTATGTTATTCTCAATTTAACACGACGTTTTAGGAAGATATATCACAGGATGTGTATTGTTGGAAATGTCATACGCAATGCGTGGGAGACGTTGCTTTAGACTGTTCTCGATGCCCACGTACGTTTCATCGGGGTTGTGTGAACTCTGATATAGCTGCCGACGCAAGTACTTCAGGCTTGACTGAGGAAATTGATACTTCCAAACCCATTCACTCGCCGCATGCGTGGGATTGTCCATCTTGTGATGTGAGTTTAGCTTTGAGTTTGTTGGTATTCTTAGAAAGACTCGTACAATGATGATGGTTGTTTACCTAGAGTTACATTCACTAATTTTTGTTCGTATCACATTCACTGGTGGAATGTAGAATGCGCATAGTCTGGTTTGCTAATGTAATACATGGCTTTAGTACTATGGACGCTTGCCAATAGAACTAATAATGTGTAATTAGTTAAAAATTTGTTACATGGATAACATTGATTTAGGAACTTAATAATAATTCATGAATTTAGTGTAACATTGATTGTTTCCATATCGACGTGGCTGGGAAAAAGGGAGAATTTTGCAAAGTTGTGGGTATCCTCAGTTCACCACTATAGCCACGCTGACATATTAGATTCTTACAGAAGCTTCTCACAAAAATGTGGGTGTGTGTACGTTTTATAAAAAAGTAAATTGTAAAACAGAATATGACTTAGTTTAATACCATCCTCGTGATTTGCCGTACAAACTTTGCCAAAATATTTTCGTTCAGAATAAGATATCTAAACATAGAGATTTGGACATCATAAATTTATTTAGGCAATAACCAAAGCAGAGAAAGACGAAAACAAAGCTTGGGTCTTGCAACTGTTGGCCGGCGACAAGTTGAACAAAGTGTTGACATTTGCACTCAATCGTATGAAACACATTGAGGTAAATTGCAGTAACTGTCGTTAGTTATTGATAATTCATCATAACGTTTTTAACTTTGTCGGTCTACGAAGAATATAATTGGTATTGCAACGCCGTTGTCTGTTTAACAAGTGAGTCAATGTTTAGATATCGTGTAACGTCACCTGAGAAACAAAAGCAAATAGACGATACAAGGAAATCTTTCAATGATTTCAAATTAATCTATCATTTGTTTTAGTTGTTCGCAAAAAGTTAACCAAACGAACCCTGGGTTCGGTGAATTTCCAGAGAATATACTATATATAGTTGTTGTAGTAGAATAGAAATGGTGGTTCTGGAACAGCCTTATATGGCAAACTTAACGTAATGCGTTACATTTGCCTATATATGGTAAACATTATACAACGCGGTTCTCCTCCCTTATATGGCAAATGTAATGCAACGTGTGTAAGATGAATGTCGAACTTATAGTTTTGCGGCTTGGAAAATAAGATCTTTACAACCATTAACAATATTTGATTGATCAAGATGAATCATAATTGTGCGACAAAGATTACAAGATTCTTAAATTCTTAAACGATAGGCAAATGTTTTTATTTGATTGAGTGCATTGATTTCGAGTAAGTAGTAG
Source organism: Trileptium ribeirensis (assembly GCA_030248225.1). Taxonomy (NCBI): domain Eukaryota; kingdom Metazoa; phylum Nematoda; class Enoplea; order Enoplida; family Thoracostomopsidae; genus Trileptium; species Trileptium ribeirensis. The sequence goes on from JASANE010023149.1 coordinate 13,081, forward strand.
TTGACCTTCACAGTAATTTTTAAATATTTCTATATCCTCCGTCACATCTTTGTCGACAATCGAAAAAACGTTCGGCAAATCGCCGTCGGGTGCGTTTTGTATGGCTTTAAATATTTCGTTGCTGCGTTGTAACAAACAGTGACGCATATGTAACATTTCGGTAGCTTTTTGTTTGTGTTGCTGTAGTTGATGAATAGTTTCTTACGATTCATCATCAGGATTTTTGTTATTGTTCATGGTGTGTAATTCGTGAACTAATGCCATGGATAATTTCTGAACTTTGGCAACAACGCTAGTTTTAAACATTGGAAACAGCATAAAGAAATCGTCTAACTTATTATCAACGATCAGTTCAAGGTTCATTTTGTCATATAGCTGATCTATCCGTAAATACATATGAAAATGTTTACAAGCTTTTCGAAAGCTTTCGATCGCTTGTTTAATTAATTTAAGCACGTTTTTCTCTTCACCAAGGCTTATTGATAGCACATTAGGATAAAATTTGTATACCGTACAGAATTGCAGATATTGTTGCAGATCTTGAAAATTGAATTGAACGCAAACATCAATTAGCGCGTTGGTACATTCTAATACATCTAATCATGTTTTATATGTCGGCCTTGTTCTTTTCGCGCTAGCTCAGCTATTCCACGAAATTTAGAGATGAGCCAGGTTCTGTGATATACTATTTCTGAATCACTTGATATGGGCATGTGGTCTGGCGTAAACGTTTCAATACTTTGAGAAGTTGTTGGTGGACATTCTGAAACGTCCGGTTATGAAATTGCGTTTTCATGATGCTGTTGGTTATTTTTCGAGTCATTCGCTGTATTTTGTTGTTTGTTTCGACCATTTACGCTATTTATTGAATTAATCTCGGTTTCGTTGGAATCTGCATTATTGATTAAATCTTTTGAAGTCCTAGACAATTCGGTTGTATCGATTGCTTTCGGCTTTTGCGCTGTCAATAAGTGTTGAGGAGTTGTAGCTAATGCAAACTGTTGGTCAGAATCCTCCAAGATTATATTTGAAGTTGAAGCTCCTTGTATGTGGTAAGATATTGGTTTTGAGGAACTAACAGAAAGGCATCTGAAAAATAATAATCAACTAAACATTTCGTTTGCTTTAATATTTTTTAGTATTAAAAATTTTAATCTTTTATTTTTGTAATTTTTAAAATTATATAACTCTTCTTTAACAAAAAATTTCTGTGAATTATATATCATGGTGTAGTATAGTTGTATTGTGTTAAATAATGGCTGAAAATCGGATGATATGTATGCTGATATGTATTTGTGATATCGGTGATATGAGAAATTGAAGTAATAAAAACATACGAAGAAACGTAATAGAGACCTTACTGAACTTTCATTTTGGTTACACAGACAAACTTAAATGGATAAAGGCAGAACAAAGTTGATTAGACTTAACGCTTTACTAGAAATTAAATTGGCTTAGATAATATATTAATCTAGCATTTCGTTTTCTTACTTTTAGTTTTCCCTATCAAACAATCTACTCAGAATAATGATAAGACATGCAGTTTTTGTGATGTCATTTAAAGTCTGTCAAACATCATGCTGCATGTAAAATTAAGTACGTAAATATTTCAATTTTGCTCAAATACATTATGCGGTATATATTTACTTGAAAATAACGATAGTAGCACGAAAATATAAATTTTGTATAAGCTTCTTGTGACTGTTGTTAATCATCTTATACATATTTAGACATAAATTTGCTTGGTTTTTTCTTCAATAGAATATTGCAGAATTATGCTAAATAGTCATTTACTGAAGCAAAAGTATTCATGTTATATCGAAAATGTTTTAGTCATGAAAATGACAGAACAAATGTTTTTTGTCAAGTATACTTTTGTAATTTCAATAAAACCAGGGTTAAGTGCACCAGTGACTAGACATGTCATAACATTCTGTCTTAAAAATTGTAATAATCATGATAATAAACAAAATTAAATCACATTAGCAAATTTGTATAACTTGTTAAAACGTAGAGCAAGAATTGGGACGTTTACCTTCATAATTTTTCGAAGCTTGTTTCATGGAAGACATAAATCGAATCGATTTTTGCAGTTTTAGTTTCGGTCTTAGTTATTGGGTATCCTTTCCGCATTGGATAAATAAGGCCGAAAACGTGCTCTATATGTTATCGTTGGTTGGAGCTTCGCAAATCAATTTTTTGTTGCAAAATTTTATAATGCATTCGGCGGGATTTAGTTTTGATAAATTCTTTAGTTTTGGTTGGGTTTTTAAGCAAGCTTGATAAAAAGCTTGAAATAAGCTGCGCAATCTGAGCTTTACGTTCAAAAAATGTAAGACGTGATGTATCTGGTATTGGGTTAACAAGGCACTTGCATAATATTACATGCAGAAACTGTATAATTTCTACTTTGTTTAATAAAGCTGTAGAGTTAAACGGTTGAGTATACGGTTCCACGAACCACTTTCCATACTCTGTCTTAGTGCCGAATATTATGTATAATAACTTTACTAAATAGCTATATATTGTATAGGTACTTTTAATACTTGCCATCTACAAAATTACAGTGCTAATATCAGATAAAACATATAAGCTGTAAACCAGAAAACATTGTTGATCAGTTATATGCTGTAGCAGAGTCGAGAAGCAGAAACACAATATGACTAACAATCCACAGAACTAACAATAAGCAAAATGAAAACGCGCAATGTTGTCGCAAATTCTATCAATGATCAATGGGACTTGGATCTAATGTTTATCACGACAGTTAAGAAACAAAATAGTGGTTTCTGTTATGTGCTCATTGCTGTCGACTGTTTCAGCAGAAAAGCTTACGTTGAACCGTTGCGACGAAAATTTTCCCAGAATGTTGTCGATGCGTTTAGAATTATTCAAAGTAGAGCAACAGAATTCCGAGCAGATTTTGAAAAACATTTGAAGCGTAACAATATAAAACGTTTTTGGGATAACAATCCGTATAAAGCTAGTTTTGCCGAACGATTTATTAGCATGTTACGTTGAAAAATCTTAAAGTATGTAGCATACACTAAAACCTTTCGCTTCATAGACAAATTTCAATCATTTGTAACACCTTACAATAACAGCTATCATATAGTAATCGGTATGATACCAAATCAAGTTGAGGGCGCCAACACTGCCAAACTAAAAACAATATTAAACAAAAACAGTTAACTAAAACAAAACACCGCAAATTAGAATTGGGCGACATTGCTTGAATAGCGCTTCGGCACGATGTAATCTCCAAGAGCACAGAGCGTGGTTGGACCGAGGAATGCTATGAAGTTTGGCAGCGACGTAATTCCGATCCATTTACATACAAATTGCAAACAGTGTTTACTGAAAAGTTAAACGGTGAATATTACCGAGAAGAGTTGCAAAAATACAACTGCCTCCTGGCGGGCGAAAACACAAAAATTATATAAAAGACCCCGCACAACCGACAACATCATCAGTTGATGCATGATGGCACAAGATAAATGAGATAAGTATGCTGACATGTGGCAAAAACAATTGTTGGGGCTTTGGATCGACAGGCACCAATATCAATCGATACAGTGCAGCATATCAAAACGGATGTTCCTGTGGAAAGTAGTAAGGCGTCGAATGGTATGCAACCGGAGCGTTGTTTAACGTCTACTTTGCAAAAAATTTGGCGTGGAATCCGCGAAGGGAAAGAAAATTTAAAGAACAAATTACGTCGGCATGGATTGCTAACGAAGATGATAGCAATAAATATAGTTGCAGTTTTTGTTGGCTTATTGCTAAAATGTATAAATAACTGCTGCTGTGATTGAAAATGAAATTATCCGACAATGTTTAGCAACGATAATTTTTACATTACGTTACCCAGTAACGTAGCCATGAAAGAATCCAACAAGTTGTCCAATTTTACGACGATGCTAGACTTTCCATTACATTTACAAGACGATGATTTGGAAGTTGGTCTGTGTGAAATAATTTAGCCGACAACAATTTTTAATGTTTATCGCCGTAAAGCAACAACATTTTGATATAAAACCGCCGATAGCGATTCGTGGGTATACAATTCGATTCCCGATGACTGTTATGCAACGCCAGAGCACATTCTGAATGCAATCAAACAACACTCTATACGAGATATCGTTAAATTTTCCTATGATTTATTTAAAGAAAAATTTGTTGTTCACGCTACGAAACCAACTGAAATTGTTTCAAGTTAAATACTGCGTTGTTGTTTGGATTTGTGCCCGGCATCGAATATAGCAACGATTCGATGGAAATAATCAGTGCACCTAATCTTGCAGATTTTACAGCCGGAATAAATTGTATGTACGTTTATTCCGGTATATGTAAACAATGTCTTGTTGGTAACACACAGTCGCCGCTTCTTCGAATTGTCGTGATCGTTCGCAAAAAAGTCGATACCGACGTTCCTGTATAGACATTTGTATCGCGATGTTACGATAAGCCATTCTATGTGCCAATATTTCGACAAGTTTTTAGCACAATCAATATATGTATAAATACCGATGATAATTCTGTACTGCCATTTGCAAACGGTAGTGGTTGTATCATTGTAACACTTCAATTGTAACATTTTTACGCGGTACACTAAATTCTTTTGTAAAAATATTTATAATTATCTTTTGGTTGTCCTAAAGTATTACCTATCAAACAAAACATTTTACTAGTTATGGATAATAGGTCAGATTAAAGAAAGAATTTTTATTTCAAAATGAAAAATGGTGAACTACTCACCTACTGAATATGGCATTAGCGTTTTTTTCGCAAATAGGACCAATTTTTGTGAATGAACATGTCTCGGGAGCCAGGAAATAATTTAAAATTTTTGTGTTTGCCCGATGACTACGTTAGAAATTAGATTAAGACATTTCGAAAATTGAAGGTGGAGTTACATTTTTAAAATGGTATATTTGAAATTTGAACAAATCCCTAAAAAATTCTAAGTCCAGTGGTCCTAGATAGGTGGTGATGGTTTTTGCGTTTGGCCGGATTTAGGTGTTTAAATCATGTTTCTTTGTCCGAGCTTGCTAGTTGGAATTGTTTGAGCTGTATTTCATCCAAACCGCGCATCTCTGGCGTAAGTTAGCCCTGATAGTTCCTAGCACCAACCCCGGGTTCATGCCACACCTAAACAGCTTCAAAACTAGACGCTTTTTGGTCTTTTTAGGCATTTAGACTTTGTATTTTTCTGCATTCGCTAGTTGGCGGGATTTTGCTATATTTTATTCAAATATTGCATATTTCAGGTCTAGTTGGGCTCCGATGGCTTTGTACCTGAAATACAGCATGCCTGAAATACGCCAAATTGCCAGTTTTTGTCAAATTTAGGTATTTAGCCAGTCTAAATTTTCGGCATAGGGCTTCCGGTTCCTCTGACAATAGGGAAGGGGGCTTTTAGGGTCAAGTCTAATCCAGAGTTCGGGGAGGGAGTGCCGCCCAACACAAAAAGAGTGTAACTCCAGTTTTAGTAGTTTTGAAAAAATGATATCTTTCCATTTTGAAAGAGCTTTTTCGCCTGACTGTGCTTGAACTTCAGTTTTTGGAGTGGAACAGTATATATAATGCTGTGGTGTTTCTACTACAGGTTTCGGTTGTATTTGACCCAGCGCCTAATTTTGTTGGAGTTATATTTTTTAGCATTGCCGCTGGTGGAGTTACATTCTTCTTGCGTTGTGCTGTGAATTTGTCTTTAAACCGAAAACAACTCGGAACGACACCCTATATTGTAGCAACTTCACAAAAACTAGCCAGGCATAATTTTAGGCGGTGCCATTCTCAACAACTTCGTCATAACTTATTGGTAGATCATTCCAAAACTGACGGGCGTTCGTACGAATGATATGAAGGGGTTTCGCTCTATTTTTGCCTTTGTGTCAGCATTAATGCCCACCGGCCCGTCTTGCACTGGTGGAGCTATTTGTCGTTCTTTGTGGAAAGTCTTCGTTGTGAAGTTCAACTGTTCAAAATCGCCTGCTAATGCTCGTTTGACAAAGAGTGTGGTCGAACCGCTGCAGAACTGAACCATACCATACACATATCTCGTACGGGAGGTCGTCTTTGAAGACACAACGCTTTCATGCTAAACCCATCAATCAGTCATACAAGTCCTCTGGTGGGAGTTGAATCACGGTGATGACGGTGTTTATGGCATTGGACGCAGGCTGCACGAAATCAGCAAAGTTTTCAAATTTTTTTGTCCGAAATGGTGAATTGAGTCCGCCGAAATAAATGTATATCCATATTCGAAATACTTCAGCGTAATATTTGCGGCTGCGATAGGTTCGGCGTTGGCTGCTTTAGCTTGTGTAGCGAACAATTTGCAGTTCTTGTTTTGAGGTGCACAGTGGTCAAGCCAGATAATAAACTTGGTTTTCGTGTTGTAATGGCACAATAATTTCTAGAAACAAGCAGCGATTACCGTGATGCTGCGCCTGACGATCGCTTCATGCTATACTGCCGCCACTGTCATGTAGCCCTTCCTCCGAACAAACGCAGTTTTGGGTGAACGCTAAAATTCTGTTGGTAGAAATGCAAAACTTTATGACAGGCAGCCGCGGCGGCGTAACAATTTTCTCCAAAGCGGTTGAAATTATTATCGTATCGGCCGACTTTTTGCGCACGCCTTGCTGATACGAATGTAATCGACCTTAACGGCGCACAAATTGCAGTTGTCCGGTTCGTGTTCTGCGTTGAACGAGCTAGTGTGGATAGGTTGCGCAGTGCACTCCTCGTGCCCAAGCCGAACGAAGCTGATATTAAGTTTCTACACTTCTCTTCTGCCGATTGAAACCTTGCCATCGAGATTGTTGCTGCTGCAGACGCTATGCATTGCTGTTTTTGCTACTGCTGTCATTGTTTGAGAGACGATCTGGTTAGTAATCAGTATCATCAGTGTTTCTGTGATTCGTATATTCACTGTCGTTTTTACTCTGCTCCATAAGTTTTTGCTTTCTATGTAACCTTAACCGCGCCGCTTTACGCTTTGTTGTCTGATGTCGCTGTAAATGTTGAGGCTATTGCAGTGGCTGACAGGACTGCAATAGTAATAATGCTATGGAGGTGCTGATTGATGCCGAAATAATCTTGTTCTTGCTGTCTGCATGAAACATTGAGGACTTTTGTTGAAACCATTCCACTTTCTGCAGCTACCGTTGTTCATGTAGACGCTGCTACTGGTAGTAAAGATGTCTTATTTGGCGCTGAATAAACCAACTCGATTATCACATCGAAAACCATTGAGTCAATTATTGTATATAATCGTATACTCTAACGCTGCCGCCATGTGCGGCGTCGCCATGGCGAAAATGATGATGTGCAAAGTTTCTCCGACGCTGTAGTCCCGAATATGGGGCATCGCCATCATGAAGTTTGCTGTATAGCTGTTGTTGAGTAGAAATAGCAGTCGGGGTTCATGAATGGCCAAACATCACGAGCATCTGCAAGGCGTACGCCTTACTGAAGCCAAAGTACCATACAAAGATGTCACTCTCATTTCGTGGTTGATGGACGTGCTGGGACTGACGATGACCGCTGGCCAAAATATTATCACGGGTTTTAGCTGCTTTAAGCTGTGTTTGGGACGTCGAACCTCTTTCACTCACACAAAATAGTCGGTTTCCATAGTTTGAGACGATAGGCAATAAGTCTTAACGTACCCTATACATGAAGACTGATAAAAAGCAATACCGTTAAGGAACTGTTTTGGTATTCGACCTCATCATTTGGTAAAAATTTTGCCAGGGGGAATGAACCGGCCCCCAACAAAAATATTGCCAAGTGACGATGATAAATTTGTCGGGGGCACGTACTGGGGCCACTCGGTTTTTGCCAGTTGGCACTTGAAAGTGTTAGGGCTCCGCCCATTACCCCAATTTGGAAAGTCCATGGTATTAACCCTGAGCAATTCCAATATTTAATGAATTCCTTATTATGGCGGTGCTACAATGTAGTAGGAGGCTTTGGTTTTAACCCTGAAATTGACACAATTCAGTGCTTAATTTCTGGTCGATTTTGAGACGCTTATGTCAGGTTGGAAACGTCTATTACTCAGCATATGTATATATATATATATATATATATATATTGATTCTATGGAAGGTATGTTGCTGTCAAATGAAAATTTCCGGTTTTGTTTTAAATGTATCATAGTTTAC
>JASANE010023150.1:0-11606 GCA_030248225.1 Trileptium ribeirensis
CTATGTGGTCAAGATTATGGGTTTTCGCTAAAAGTCTGCCATTAGGCTGTGGTCAGGATTATCCACCTCGTAACGATCCGTAAGGATCTGTTACATATATATAGGTTTTGCTGATCGCTGATTACAATCAATGATTTGATTATCTAGAGTCCCACGTACATATTGCGTGTCTTTTCCTGGGTTTACAATAAGAAATAATCATATAGGTTTTCCGGTACGCTGAATACGATGGTTTGATTATCTAGTGTCCAGAACTTATATTTTATACCATTTCAGACTTTCTCAATGTGTTTATGGTCAATGAACCCGATTTCCATAAAATAGTAATGTCTAGTAGTTACGTACGTGGCATCAGAATTCATTTATATTAGGTTTTCCAATAGGATGAATACGATAGTATCTAGAGACCAGTACAAATCCTTAATGCGTTGTCAGTTGTTTTCGATGGGTGTTTTAGGATTTTCATTGGATTGAGGGTTTAGGTTTTACGGTGGTATATACATCAAACACAACCTGTTACAGGCGAATGATAACATAAAATTGAAACCATGCTTACTCCGTTTCACCCCCGCTTGTAATGTACTAGTTACTTTAATGGACTTCGGTCGCTACATAGTTTCTAATAATCTATACATAATTGTTGGATTATTGCCTGTAATCTTCAATCGGCAAATTTTAATGTTTCGATTTCCATAGATTAACGGTTTCAGTACATCAAAATATTGATACACGCACACATAATAGGTGATTTAAGTAATCTTTGCGTATAGCCCTCGATATATAATATATGGCCTCTCCATGGAGTAAATTTTGTACATCGGGATTCCAATTCCAACTTGGCGGAAGTGTAAATATCTAGGTGTGATTTCTCACTAATTGTCTAGACCATTTTACGATGTTTGTGTTGCATTTTATTTTATTAATGTCACTTTACATTTATATACTGTATTACGTGGTTTTTCTGACACAAATGTGTGGTTTGTCTACTAAAAGCTGCGCGTACCGATAGATCGTGCTTTATTTTTAATCATAATTTTACTATAGGTTGGCGATAGAAAAGCAATACTTGGTTACCGATTTTGAAGGGACTTCCAAAATGAATTCCTGGAGCTTACCGGGTGAAGCCGGCAGCAACATTGGAGAACCGCCGGCCCTGCTAACTAAAATAACCTCATCTCCGTCCGTGGGCAAATATTTGTATATCGATTGTTTATTAACATTGTTATCTTGATATTTTCGTACGCACATATTGATTAACCTTTCAACCTATGTGGTCAAAGCACTAGAATGAATAGCGCTTGCTGGTCATCGTAAAATATTCGTCTAAAATTTCTATTATAAAGAGTATATAATACGGCAATGATGGTCTTTATGTTTCTAATATACAAAAAACTAAGGTATAGATTTTACAGTAATATTATAGCATCGTTCGGGTAAATCTGTGGGCGCCAAGGACAACGAAAACATGCATTTAAAACGCTCTCATTCACCCGATGTCGCTGATGCCGGTGTGCCAGAGTTTGATTTACCCGAAGACGTGTTAGATGAACCTGAAACAGCCGGGTTGCCAACATTTTCTGACAAACGGTAATTTATTTAGTTTCTTGTACTTCGACGACGTACCATTGCTAAAAATTGGTTATTTTTATAATTTTTTCTAGTATTTCTAATACGGTCCTACTCCCTGCAGAAGCAGCCTTAGTGGGCATAAATTTTCATTTCTGGTGAAATTTTAAAATGAGCAAGTCATTATTCGGTAAACTGATATTAATTAATGTATATTTTAAGGCGCTTGTAATTGCTGTACATGTGTTTTCAGGTTTTAGCAGTGTTTGCGATAGAGAAACCCACATGAAATGTCAGGGCTTAATAAATCATGGCTTAGTATCTACATACAATTATAAAATAGGGCGTTTTGCTTATGCAGAGAAGTAACATACTGATACTGAGAAGGCACTACGGTCACGCTAGTAGTATAATAGACATGGAATTATTTTTCAAAACGCGGCGAAATAGACTTAACTTATCAATTAGTAAAATGTTTGGATATTTGTGAACTTATGCCAAGTTTTATGATTAATCTGTTTTATAGCATTTGTTGCTGTTTTAGGATAATTGCATAATTGTTTATCGAGAATATAAATTTAAAAGGTCTAGCACAAAATAATAGAGTTTAGATGATCGGTCAAAAACCCGAATTTGTCAAGGAAAAAATTGAAAAAGAACAGTAACGTGGAAAATCTCACTTTCAGAATATACTAGTGTTTGTTTCTAAGTAACAACAAGAGTAGCGGATGTTAATATGCATTGGTTTGATCTAAATATCGATATAGGTATTCAAAATGTTCACCGACATGTTGTATTTGAGATGTAACCGAAGTGACATACTCAAATAAATCTGCATGCTAGTAAAAAATTTTACCTTATATTCAACCGATTGGTGATCATTGAATACACGTTGGCAGGTACCGATTTAGTTGGAAAATTATAAAAATATACATGCTTGCTCACCGAGCACTCACAATCAGTTGTTAAAAATGATAAATTTCAATTTTATATAAAAACAATATTTTGTTTGAAAAATGTTTATTTGTAATAGATTCTAAAATCATATTATTGTTACGAAAATAGTAGTATATTTGAAATTAGGTAGCTATTTTTATAAAATGTCTGCTAACTATAAATACTCGGAACTTGTATTCCCGGGCGCCATGATATAACGAAGTCTTTTGTATCTGAGGGCTATCGCCAGACCCGGTTACGTATTATTTGATATGAAATGTTACCGTTGAATAATTTTTGCGTAGTAATTATAAAATGAAAAAATAACGAGAGATACTAAAGTAGCAGGCATCTACGATGCGAGGTACATCCACTGCCCGAAGACAATGGAGTTTGATGTCCGCACCTATGTGTGAATATCGAATGCAATCTCCTAGGCGATGGGTCATATGTGGGCAAAGCCCAGAGTCACCAATCAAGTTGGTAAGTACATAAGGGTATTCACCGTAACGTGAAGACCATTAAAATTTTTTTGTGAATAGAATTATTAAAAATCTAACTTTTTGGTTATACGTATTTTGACTAGACCCGGATATCCGGATATAGTGAATATCGTATCAATGTTTGCATATCTGACAATTTAACTGTATGATACCCCTGAAAACTGAACGTGAGAGATTGCTACTGTAATGTAGGAAATTGAAGATTTTAAAATCGAAATCGTTTCTTCTGTCGTATAGGGTAATATCTGCTATACCCCCGTGAAGTTTAATGTTGAGATCCAAAATATTGGCCATTTGATTGTTGTTGTTAACTTTACATAGGCACAGGGATTCCGGGTATACATCTTCGTGTAACTGATCAAACGTATCATAATCATTAATCACAGTGAGGCCGTCTATGTATATATCTAAAAGTGATTTTCAAAGGATCGCAAATGTCCCTGCGGTATTTTATATTTTTACATATAAAATTACCATCATAATTATGGAGGTATAAGTTACTAATAAAAGGAGCTGCATCAGTTCCCATGGGTATACCAATAGTTTGAAGACACGGTTGCCGAACGTAAAGTATGTGTTAAAAATAAGCGCTTTTAGGAGTTTAATAATATTGTATTTTGTTAAATAATGTCTATCTGGGTGTGCAGTTCTAGTATATGTCCAGAAACTATTAAAAAGGGTTACGCGTATCATTTTATTGCTGTTCTTGAAAATTACATTTAGCAGTTGTTCTAAATTATCAATAATCTCACTATGTTTCAGGGTAGTATATAAGGTAGTAAAATCATAAGTGTTAATATTATAGCATTTCCGAACCTTGCTGAGTTCTGCAATCGTCATAACAATATTAATTTGTTACTATCTATAATCCAGAATGGGTTAATACCTGTATATTTACCTATTGACCTACGATAACTAGCTGCACTGGATTGTACAAGTCGTAAAGCCTTTCCTAAAATTGAAGATATATTTTTGGTAGTGGCTTTCTTGCTACAAATGATGGTTCTGACTTGTACAGGAGTTTTGTGGAATTTAGGGACAATCTGAACAAAAGGAAGTCTCGTATTGTCAACAGGTAATAATGATAACTTTTCGGCTAGTTTAAGTAGAAAACTGTTAGCTTCTTCTATACTCATGTTACATTTTTCATATATTTTGTTGTTACTAACTGTAAGATTTAGTTTTCTGAATACTTGTTCTACATCAATTTTTTGCACATAAACGCATAATTTTGACTTGCTTTGTCAGTGGTTGTAATAATAAATTTGGATTTGAGTTCCTGAAGACATCCTAACATATTCTTACTTAGAGTAAGTTGTAGATTATTCCTCCGGATATATTTAATTCCATTAAATTTACGTTTAAAAAGTTGGATTAGTAAGTTACCCACTCTATAAGATTACATGGAATTTTAGTTCTAGTTTTCAGTTTGGTGCAATAATTAACTATTTCTGGCTGAAAAGAAGAGATAAAGTTGTCTGGTGAAAATTTGTCCATCAGCCTAAATTTAGGTCCCGATCATAGAGTTTTCTTAGTTTATGATTATGTATAATATCTAAGTTACCACTTATAACATGTCCGTGGTATTTGTCTGCGTAGGCACTAGAAGTACAACTGTAGGTGTAACTATGCAGGAGTTTAGGATTATCGAAAGCTATCTGTCTGTAGTTGAAAAACCGGGAGCCAATAGGGATGTTGTATTTGAAGGACACCGCTGGTATGCAGAATTTGGTTAGTTTTTGGTCCGATTTAATATTTGTAGGCCAGATATTAAATGACTGATTTAATTTGATGATCTTGGCTATATATAGCTGGTTGTACACTTTATTTTTAAAGTTAATTGTAATATATTGTATGTTGTTAGTTTTGGTGTTTAGTTCCAGCTTATTCCTTTCCAAATTATGCTTTAGAAGGTCATTTAGGATGTCTACATACGGAAATGGGACGTTAACGTTAGATGCGCTGAGGAATTGGCTAATATGTTTAATTTGACGTTTACTGGAATCAAAGACCATTTCGAAAATAATTTAACATGTATTACGCCTGTTGGTGATGTTTAATGTATTAATTAAATTTGTAGGGTTAATCGTGTGTTTGTTTCTAATATTACGGCCCCGTCGGTTCCCGCGGTTTCTTTTTTGTGTAGTTTGTAGAGCTTGTGGTTATAGTTATTAAGCATATTAAAGAGTACTGATTTGTTTTCGTTCACCTCTGTATATTTATCGTTTAAACCGTAAGGAATTTTTTACGTAATTGTGAGATCCAGAAGGCTTCTAAGGATCGTCTGTATGCAGTACTGTTGTCTCCCTCCTTCCTATTGTCGTCTAGTTTTTCAATAATTTGTACTCTCAGATGATTGACATTATAGTTTCCATTATTAAAATGCTGACAAATCGATTTACAATATTTTCTGTTTTTTCTTACATTGCATTTCTGTGTTCTCTGAATCTATCTTTAATTGATCTAACTGTTGCTCCAATGTATTGTATATCACAATTTTTACAAGTTATAAGATAAATAACATTTTTGTATTACAGTTAAAGTTAAAATTAGTATTGTACTCCATATTTTGTCTTGATGTGTTAAAATCTAAGACCCGAAATTTGGTGTTGTTATAGGAGCTGGTGAAGAACATACTTGGTTCCATTTATTTGCATGTAATACATCTATTGGCGCAGATACTGTTATAAGCATAATTAGGTAGTACGGCGGTGACCGACCTCCCGTTGTGGTGTAACCCCGAGACAGAATCCAAACCGTAGTTGTATGCCAAATACTCATAAAGTAATTGTGGTTAAAATAATAATAGCAATTTCCAGTACGATAATATATAATAGGCAAGAACAATTATCTGAAACATAGTTATTTTTTCTTGCCCGCTAAGAGCTTTTTTCTTTCTTCTTCCAGAGTAGTTACTTAATTTTTGCATTCGTAAATTAATCTTAGCAGCAGTTTCAGAGTTCTGTTGTACTGGTAATATTTTTTATCTATATTTAAATATTTTAGACGGAGCCCTCAAGAGTCATCAACGTCGCAAGGCCACCAGTTCAAACCTTCTGTTGTGTCTACATCCGCTGAAGCAGCAGTGTCAAGCTCAGTAGCGGGCAATGCTTCTAATGGTAGCGTACATGCAAGATTGTCACTCAAAGGGCCTCGTGGTAGGTGTTAGGGTTCTACATGCTGTAAATTAAATTTTATAGCAACGTCTTTTAATATTTATGTTCTACCTGCTCCACAAAAGATATTTGGTTTTTAATTTTAAAAATTTTAAATTCGTGCTTTAATTAGCAAATTCAAGAGAATTGATATAATTATTCTAAATTTATAGTTGACGGCATATTCTTAATAAGAACTTCATTAAACCGAGATACTGGTGTAAACACGTCTGCAATGCGGTGTGACTCAACAGTTGAGATTGGTTCGAAGAGTGATAAAATTTTTAGAGGTTCATGCAAAAAATTTGGAAATACAACGTTAATCAATTCTCTATCTGCAGTAATTTAGTTCACTCTATTACAAGCAGTAATATTAGTATATAAGTTATAATTTTCAAACGCTTAAGATCTATTTACTAAGAGAAAATGCGCTTATAATGGTATTAGGGACAGAGGTAAACTTTCAGGATTTCATACGCGTTGCGCAACTAAATACCAATTCTCGGGGTTTTAATGTGGTCCTATAAATGGAGGTCGCAATTCGGGGTCAGTTGCAATCCCGAGGTAGGAGAAAGACCCAAATAATGGTCGGTTGTAAATAATTTTGTTCAAGCTTTTGGTTCAATAAGCGGTCTTTTAAATCACTACGTGTCTTGGCAATTTGACGTCAAAATTACTTGCGGTTTTGATAAAATTAGTTCTCTATACAAAATTATGGGCAGCATTTTTGCACCTTACTTTCTATAACCCAAATATTAATAATGTTGCCAGGGTATTGGCCAATAATAATTGATACGCTGTCCAAACGAGCGATAAAAATAATAAACTATTTCGCTTTTTGTTAAATTTTCATACTGCTGTAACTACAATCACATGATTTTTCGCTTCAGTTGATAACTTAATTTTGTCACAATTGGCTTGCTGCGCATAGCTCATTATGTAGAAATTTTCATCCTGGATAATGTACTGACTACGCAATATAAATTTATGTTCTGGTTAATATCAACCAAAATTAAATGACCAAATTGGAATATGTTGTTTCCTTAGCCGTAAATTACATCCTTGCGACTGGACTTAGCGAACGCCTTCACGTTTGCGATGTATTTTTATAATGATCGAAAAAATCAAGCGCCGTCGTACTGTGGTTAGTCTTGCCACTGTGTTTATTATATACGTTGAAAAGGCTTGTCCTTACTGTCCTTAAAACACTAAGAGTTTAATTACGGACTTGATGCGACATCGATCATAAAATGAAAAGATCCATTAGTAGTGTTCTTATGCTGAATTTCCGGTATACAATCCAGGGCCTCTACGACTGGCCGCAGTCGACTCTCACTGAAGCTACAATATTTTTATAGGGTAGTGAGGCGTTATATTTTTCGTGCTGAGTCGCGGAGCGGGTATGGATCGAACAGTAGCTGTGTTACGAGCTCAGTGCAAAGGATCACGTCGGCTTCATCGTGTGATGCGGTATCGCATTCTGATGGTTAAAAATTAAATGATTTATTGAAATAAACAAAACAATAGTGATACGTTGACGCAAGTAGTGAAAACGCTGAACAAGAAGAAATGAACTTGGCTCTGATCAAATAAAATTTAGGCCATGAGTCCAGTGTTGCACCGGCCTAACCCTTTCGTGCATAATGAATCAAAATGGCCTCACCGTATATTATCAAGCGTTACTATAATCATGTTTATCGTATTTTGCCCATTTGCCTTGTACGCTCGCTTTGCGACGTTTCTTAAGGAACCGAGCATCAGCTCTTATATGGGCTAGTAGCTAACGTTGGCCTGCTTGTTCTCCTGATCTAAGCCCTCCTGATTTTTCTGTGGTGATAAGAACGAGAACGTATAAAAACGCAAACTACACACCCTGTTGTGTCTGAAAGAGGCTTTATTGGAGGAGCTCTCCCTTATGTCGCCTGGCATGGTTCGAAAAGTATGTCGAAGTATGTCTTTTCTACTCTAAGAATACATTGATCTTGGAGACCACTAGGTTCGCAGGCTCGCATATAGGATAATCGTTACTCATCAAAAATCGAAATTATATATGAGAGTACGTGCATGCCA
This sequence comes from Trileptium ribeirensis, assembly GCA_030248225.1. Taxonomy (NCBI): domain Eukaryota; kingdom Metazoa; phylum Nematoda; class Enoplea; order Enoplida; family Thoracostomopsidae; genus Trileptium; species Trileptium ribeirensis. Next base: position 8,231 of record JASANE010023150.1, read on the forward strand.
AAACGCTTTTAGGCATGTTTATTATTTGGCGTGCTGGGTCACTTTTACGCTGAGGCTTTACACCTTGTTTCAAATATAATAACGGGTATTAATATGATTAAAGCAAAGTTTAAGAGACACGTTAGTAAGCAGTAAGTGTCGCTCGCTGGATGTATTAACGTTTGTTTGCAATATTATTTTATTGTATATTTAATGATTGAACTTTAGCATACGAACGCTAAGCTTTATTCGAGATGGCATACTTATAGGCTATATGGGAATTCGTTTTAGACGTGTTTTGAACAAACAATTTATTTTTTAAAGCAAGCTAATTCACAGTATATCTGTTAAATGTAATACAAATACAGCAGTTTTGACAAACAGTAGGGCCAGGAATTTATTTCCCGATTTCCAGTAATGGTATTTCAAACTTGTATACGCGATCAGTTTGCGTACTCATGGAAAAATTGTATTATCTTGATCAGGGTAAAAATGTGCTGGTAAATGTATTGTTGTATTACATAATTCGCAGATCAACTACGTGAACGTTGGGCTGCGATGCAAACAGCAAAGAAAGAGTTGCTATCTCGACAAAAAAACATTCGTGATTCGTTTGCTACATCAGGCAAAACTGATGACGACGCTGTTGGAAAAGGTGGTGTTAGCAACAGCAAATTACCAAAACATACTGCAAGTAGCTTATTATCTAGTGACCAAAAAATAACAACTCATGGCTCGAAGGATATTAGCAGTAGCATTGCTAGCTTGAGCGTGAAACGAAAGGCTTGGGGGCTACCAGCAGCAGAAGCAGAAGAATCGTTTCACGTAAGAACCATTCCTAAAGGTGAGTTGTTTTGATTGTAGGATTTTCTTATTAAACTTGCCGATATTTTTACGGATTCACCACCTAACTTAATAAGACGGCCATAGAATGTCACGGTTGTTTACAGGATGTTTTCCATCGAATGAAATACGATTTCTGTTGTATATGTACGTATGCTTAAATTTAAGGTAAATGTATTTAAATCACTCCGTACACGCACTGCTTGTGAAAGCAAACACGAAAATAGCTACTTCTCTGAAAATGGCACGTTTGCTAGAAACCAACTGGCCAGCTACGCATTTTAGGAGTGACAGAAACATTGGGTAATCAAAATTCAATAGAGCTACAATGCTTTTATCACACCTGGCTTTCCGTGTATTATGTAATAACCTATTAAGGTTATAGAAACCCAAAATGCTAAATTTTCAGAATTTAGACTAAATGAGCTTTTATATGTTGCTTTGGACGTTGGCCTTGTAGTATTTTTATGTGAAACACATTGGTTTCATTGCTTTAGTTCTACGCACGAAATTAAACTGCCTATAGCACGCGCACCGGTTGCATTGTAATATTTTGCCTAACACTGACATTTAGATTTACGCAGGGTTTTTTCAAAAATGGTACTGTTCAAAAGTTTGGTCATTTATAACCGTGAGTGTTCATTTTTAAGCATGACTGGTCTATTTTACAACTACATAGCTATGACCGCTTAGATATGCCCTTATACGTAACCAAACTAGCATATATTACATAGGGGTATATGTGGGTGTATTACTTAAGCTATATATACATACATAACGTAAGTGTCTGGTGTACTGGTTTATATATACATGTGAATAATAGCTTATGAACAGTGCTGATCATACAGTCATAAGTATTGCAAACAAAACTCTGTTTTGAACGATGGTTTTGGTGGTGTTAAATGTGGCTGTTCATTTATATATTCATTTTTTAAATTTGGTGTTCATTTATAAAAAATTATGTTCAAACCAAAATTTGAAAATTTGTTCTGACATCTTGGACGGCTGATAATTTTAACCAGGGAGTTTTTGGGCATGGGAAACTCATTGACGGTGCTGGTTTTGCTCTGTAACTGATGGACCCATGGGTACGGAAGTGTGACACCTCATGTTTCGGGGTCAGAGGTCAAAATGAGGGTTTTTACCCCATTTTAGTACCTTTCACGGAAGCAAGGTTATTTTAATCTTAACTTTCGAATTTTTTACTCTGGTTGTTTTTATTTCATAGTAAAATGATAAATTCCGATGCCTCTTTTTTGTTTTTTGATTAAGGCTCCGGTTCTAGAGTTATATTTTTGAGGTATGGTGCCCCAATGGTTTCTCGACCCAAAATTTGTTCAGACATCCTGGACAGCTGAAAAATCTCACTTGAGGGTTTTCGGCATGAGAAACTCATTGCCGGTGTTGGTTTTGCTTTGTGACCCATGGTTCCATAAGTACGGGGGTATAGTGTCCTTGAGTTACGGGGTTTGAGGTATGGTACCTTAATGGTTCCTCGACCCAAAATTCAAAAATTTGTTCTGACGTCTTTTGGCAGCTGATAATTTTAACCAAAGAGTTTTCCGGCATGGGAAACTCATTGACCGTGCTGGTTTTGCTCTGTGACCCATGGTCCGGTATGTATGGGTATGACACCCTATGTTTCGAGGTGAGAGCTCAAAAGAGGGTTTTACTTCACTTAGTACCCTTCAGTGAAACAATGTTATTTTTATATTGACTTTCGAATTTTTTCTGATTGTTTTTATTTCATAGTAACATGATAAATGCCGATTCCTTTTTTGTTTTTCGATTAAGTCTCTGGTTCTAGAGTTATGGGGTTTGAGGTATGGTGCCTTAATCGTTCCTCTATCAAAAATTTGTTCTGACGTCCTGGGTGGCTGAAAAGTTTCACTTGGTGGTTTTCGGGCATGGGAAACTCATTGCCGTTGTTGATTTTGCTCTGTGACCCATGATTCCATGGGTGCGGGGGTATGGCACCCCCAAGGTTTGGGGTCAGAGAGCAAAATAAAGGTTTACCTCATTTTAGTACCCTTTACACAAGCAAGGTTATTTTTACCGTAACTTTCGAATGTTTTTCTGTGCTTGGTTATATTTCATAGTAAAATGGTGATCCGCTCACTTTTTGTAATTTATTACGTTTACTAGTTTTACTGTTACGTCTTGGGAAACTGATAGCTTGCACTTGGGGGTTTTGGGGCATGGAAAACTTATTGCCGGTGTTAGTTTTGTTCTGACTAGTGCGGTATTGTGTGATATCCACATATAGCATATAGACATATGCTATCGAGGGCTGATCGGCTGGGCATGCAAAATGCGTTGGTGTACCTATGGTTCACTAAGTTCTGCAATCTCGATAGAGTTACTAGTTATAGAATAATTGTTGGTACGACGATATCTTGGTTTCTCGGACAGAAGCCACATACACATGGCAGGTGCGTTAGTGAGAGAAACGAAGAGAAACCACAATAAATTCGGAATCGCACTTTCAATACTGGATTTGTTATTACATAGAACTACTGTGGACATTAGATATTATTCTTTTTGTGTACGCGAC
>JASANE010023154.1:0-21046 GCA_030248225.1 Trileptium ribeirensis
ACGTTTGGTTTACAGTGGTGTATATTTTATGAGAACTGCATCTGAGCCCTGGGTGAATAAACGAAACGGTATATATGAGGCAACAATATCACATGCATCAAAGTTGTACTTCATGTTAGCGTGAGTTTTGTATAAAATATTAAACAGTAATGAAGTCAATAAATGACCATAATTATGAAGGTACAGATATTGATTGAGCTAGGAACCATATCTCATGTCTGCATGAACATCAGGAGTAACTTACAATGTTTGGCTAATATTACAATATTTATTTGTTGTGTACATTTTATGCAGGGTGCACAGCACCTGGTAAAACCTGGGATGGCAAACTTGAACTGGAAAACCTGGAGAATTTAAAGGCGTAGTTATATGATAGCAAAAAACCTGGGAAATTTGAAAAAAACTGGGAATTTTATGGGAAGTACGTAGACATTTGGCAAATGAGATACCTAACCTAACACGTCCCAACGGATTATATGCTACGCCCTTTACTAAAAATGCACGTCGAAATTTGGCAAATCGAGATACTAAATATGCGCCGTATTGCATTTAACATTTAACAGTACGCGTATAACTTCTAGCCTTGGTTTCATTGCAGCATTCTATTTTCAGTTCCATGCAAACAAACCGCCTATTATAAGTAGACAATTGTAATGTCTAAATTTCAAGACGCTTTTCTAAATGATGTCAGATATTTAGAGTTTTACAAGAGTGGCTCCGAAAGGTGCCAAGTGACCCGAGCTAGGCTAGTTGTGATAGGTACTGCAAGGAATTCAGTCTGAATAATATGGGAGTTCAGGAGATCCACAGCTGCAGCAAATATAAAGCACACGCGCAGAGTGCAAGAAACATCACCGCTGAACCCGTGTGATCACGATGTTCAAGAAGCCGATTCCGACCGCTTCCAGACAGCGAACCAAGGCTACCCATGCTGTACGGTTCACTTGAGCGCGTCCTGTGAACACTGCTCATTCGTCCCGTAAAATCGGAGCACTACGTCTGTCTCACGTCCTCGCGTGAGTTAGGGAGATTCAAACCGTTTCTGTTAAACCTGGGAAAGCCTGGGATTTCGGCCAAAAATATCTGGGGAAACCTGGGATGTCATGGTGGCAAGTCGCTGGGCACCTGTTTATGTGAACTGCATCGCACACGAAAGTTAGATAGCGAATATTATCAGAATATCTTGTATCATCCTTCATCTTTATATAAATTGTATTAATTTCATGCGATAAATTGGTTTGGCATGGGCTTTGACGTATATGTTTAGAAAGATGTGATCGTAAAACTAACCTGAGTAAAACCTTTAAGCGACTTGTGTTTGCTTTTCTGATTCCGTTTAGTTCAAGGCTGTTATTGCCAATACGTGGAAAAATGTAAACTCCTTTATTAGGCGTTGCATTGTTTTGTACCGACGTTTGGATTATATATGATGGATTATCCTGCGTAAAATAAGTTGAAGTCTTAATAGTTAATAAACAAATGTTAACGTTGAATCTCTTTGTCTTTATTTATCGTATTTAGTGCAAACATGTTATATTCATTCACATTTTAGCCGGAAACTACAATCTCCACGTCTAAACGTTCCAGATGTAGCAGTCATCACGTAGTGGTTTTTGTGCTTACATTTTTTACGTGAGTTTTGTGCTGTGGTTTTATTTGTTTACATTAGTAGACATACCTGGCCTCTCGACAAGACCAAAATTTTACCTGTCGGCTTTGAGATGAGGATCCTGAGCTCCATGCTGCGGAAACTGGAAATACCAGGGAAAATTTCCCCCAGCCTACCTGGAGGAAAACGGTACCATCCATGTTAAATGGTGGTTTTGAAACTACATTTTTCCGGTCTTCATTTTACATAGGATTTTCCTACAAATAGTCGAAATATAAGAGCTGTAAAATTCAATTTTGTTACAATCGTAAGCTATTAAAACGATCACCTATGGAAGTTTGCCTGTGGAAACTGCCGAAATCCTGGGGGGGGAGCTCTAAAATCCTGGATCCGCGCTCCACCTCTGTGGAGAGTCTAGCGTATAAAGAATATCTGGCTGTAAATTGATCTTGTGTGCAAGTTGCTGATGTTACAGAAGTGTCAGCATAATAGTTCCATGCTTGCTACAGCATACGAGTGATCTGTTGGTATGGGCGTTCCGTCTTCTATTCGTGGTAGCCATGTCAGGCAATAATTTAAGTATGGGATCAAGATTTTACGGTCACATATTTTAGTGCAAACAATGTATAAACTACATTTTGCCGTGGTGATTGTGAATCTGGTGTTTATTACTATTCGAGGAAGTTAAAAACATGCTATGTAGTTAGTTAATTTGCTAATTAATAATTAGCTAAAATTTTGAAATAGTTTCAAAGTGCTCATAAATGAAAAATAAATTGCACTTGGGGGGGTTTTCTATGTCGCTGATCACGAATTTGACATTTTTGAAGCTCTAAGACTTGGCCGTATATGCTAATACTTTAATTAATTAGGTAATGTTATGCAAATTTCAAAATCATTTTAAAATTGCTAATTTGTTGCGCTCGGGGTTTTCGATATCGCTGATAATCCCAAAACGCGTCCACGTCACTGATTTATTTCAGACGCCGAAACATTTTGGTTGCGAACAAAACTGTCCAGTGATAACAATAATAAGTAATGTAGGCATACGTCAAGTTGTGGGAAAAAGCAGCGATGGTGGCGCAGTTACTGCGTGAAATTTTATTTCAAGCTGTGTTTACCTATGTAGAAGGTCGTTTTGGAATAACCTAAAAATATGAGTTTTAACCTGAGAACATATTTGGACTCTCCCCTCTTGCGTGATTGCAAATGACCTTGAATTACGTACTTTTATTTGTACAACCCCCTGGAACCATGAAAAATCTATACAAATTTGCGAATTTACTTATATACTGAATGTGACAGTAGTCGCAGCAAAACGGAAAAGAGGGACACCATGAAGTACTGTACCTGTCAGAAAACATCAAAAATGCACAATTTAGCAATTGATCACAATTTTGCTTATAGAAAAAAGGGAAATTTTAGCGGTGTTTAGCCACTCGGGGGAAATTTGAAAAAAATTTGTATTATATTTTTATTACATCAGAGAAAAATTTGGTAATTTTTTAGTCGAGCAGAAAAATATCTGGGGTGCATGGACTGTGGGGAAGCCAAAATGTACCTTCAGCATGAACTGGGGCAACGTGGGGGAGGTCAATATACCCGGGTGCCCACATTCTTTTATTTGGAGAAGCCAGGGTTATACATTCACAATAATATATAGCTACATTTTCAATGCACAACTCGATCCGCAAAAAATCGAAAGCTCAACTATTTTGGAAAAAGCTCTGTTTACTGTTGTTTTGCACGACTGATTTTGTTTCATTTTTAATAACGAATGCTGGGTAAATTAATAAAAAAATTAGGCGGTATAAAAAAATTTTTTATACATGTTAATTTTGAATTTAGGTATGCGCTATTTCATGCTAGTAGGAAAACGTTCAGCAATGTAAAGTCAACAATTTCCGACGAATGGCAGTCTGAAAACCTATCTGATTGGAGGATATTTTCATACAATGTTGGTTTTTACTCTTTTCATATTCAGTTTGTGTTTCAGAAACAGTAATTTACAACCTATTCCAGTGTTTTTCAAGCCGTCATGAAAATAAGCGCTTATTTAAAACATAGACACTTTTTATAGAAATGTAGGTTGCAATTTTTGTCAAAGGGTCGTAAAAAATTATGTACTGTACGTTAGAGAGTGGAATATTGCAATATAAAATTATACTGCTAATCGTATCAACTTCATTTTGTTACGACCGAAAATTTATTCTTTCAGAATTTTTAGCATTTAAGAATTTCAGCTTTGGGGTTGTAAAAATTGATTATGGATACTATAAATGCAAACGTAACGCACGTACACTAGAGAATCCTTGTCTGCTAAAGTGAAAGCAGAGAAGTTCGATAGACAAATAGTATTTTACTATATCTGTAGCTTCCGCACGAGGAAAAATTACTGCACATGAATGACCTGTCCACAGCCCTCCGAAAAGTGAGGGGGTGGAGGCATGTTCATTCTCGGGAGAGATTTCAAAATTGGGAATGATAAATTTTGCTTAAAAATACTAATTTTCCGTAAGTTTTGTTTGTGTGTTTTCCGTATAGACTATATTTTACTTTCCTCATGACTGATACACGCAAAACTGACAAACACGGCGCATAATTGATTTGTATAACACGGCTCATTGTAAGCTGATGTAGAGGTAACTTTCTAAATTATTGTGTAGGTATTTTTTCCTAGGGGAATGAAGGTAAATGTTTGTGTTCTTTCAGTGTGTCTGTCAGTTCCCACTGCTCTAGAAACCGTTAGATTTGCGACCTTCATTGATTACGATTCGTTTCATGTTTTTAACCAAACCAAATCAGTTTTTTTCCGAACTGTGTTGCAAAGCCAAAACCAATCATGTTTTCTATTAGTAACTCTTGAAGCGAGGTTAAACGGAGCAAATTTGAATACTCTGCGCGTAGCGGCCGTTTCGTTGCACGAAATTCAGGCTCCTGACCCAGTTAAAGTACTGTGATAGCAATTATACGCATCCATTACTTTAATGGCAACGCTACAGCAATTGTAGAGTAGTCATATATCAATACCGAAAAACTCTTTATTTTCTTCTTTTAATGAACAAAACGGGGAAAACATTTGAAAACAAGAAATTACTAGTCGGTAGTGGAACTACATTTGTGAGCAGAGCTTGGGTTGTGGCATTACGAATGTACTCAATTTTATGTTCTTGTAACTACATTGGATAGGGCATAGGGCTTTATCATTGGTAAAAATATTATATTTGAATTCTTCGACCCAAAAAACCTATAATGGTTTGATCGAAACGATTCTATTTCAATAAATAACACAAATATTGCAAAATTCTCTATTTTAGCTGCATAAAATTAACTAATTAGCTAATTACTAATTAACCACTCGAAATTTTTTAATCCCAAATATCAGGTGCACACTCTGACATACTAGGCGTTCAAACAAAAAAAGTTTTTTCTTAAATCGGTTCAGTGGTTCTTGAGATCCGTCTGACCGAACGAACGAACGGACGGACATCGACCTTTTTACTCCCAGACAGAAAATAAAAACGCTTCGCCGAGCTCCGCTCAACAATTTTTTAGAACAATTATAATTTGAAGATTTTACGTTGTAGGACCTGAACACTTGCCTTACATATTTGATGCATATATACCACGTAAATGCAACAGATTTAATCGTGTGTGACTACAACGAAATCTTATAGACATATTCTAACCACCTACATAGATATATATTGAAAAAGTGACAAAGTTTAGACTGTTTTTTGGATTGAACTTTTTCTTCAGTATCGTCCCTCAGGTTCAATAACCAGCGGATATGGGCTTCGAAACACGGGTGGCCGTATGACCTGATATGGCAAAGAACTTCTTGAAGGTCTGTTTTTCCCATTTTGATCCAGAAGATAAGGTTGAAACTCGAGTGGTGTGGAACTTAAAGGCATGTAGCCTCAATTTTTTGTATGGGGCAAAAAAATTTGCCGAAGTCCATTTACCTCGTGAAGAGTCATGAATGACGCCGATAGATACAGAAAGAAATTTTTACGAAATTTCCCCCAAGCGTTGTCAATAATAACTCCGTTGCTTGGTCTCACCACCCGTTTCGACACAAATATTTGTAACCTGATTCAATTGTGGTATATGTGTAGTGTAAGCCGATAGTGTTTTACTTCTTGCAGCAATGGAATTCTCACCATTTATTCACATCAGAGGCTTCTGCAAAATCATTCCTTGGAGATCTCGATGCTTGTTTTCTCTTTGCCTATGCAGTGGTATGTATACAAGACTTTTGTTAACAACGTTGGTTTCAAAGGCATATGTGACTTTCTCACAACTCAATTTTAATCATGAGGAACAGAAGAGTCACTTGTGATATAATCACCAATACAACACTTCTAGGATCTGGTGTTCCTCAAAAGCCTTGTCTGTCTTTATTCATAGACATAGCCGTGTCAAAATAGAAATATTTTATCCTCGATGAAGCACTGTTATTTTATAAAGAAGCGCAAATAAGAAGTATATTTTATGAATAATATTGTTGTATTAGTTGAATTGCTAAGATACGAGTTATTCGGTCTGATTGGTTGCGGTTATCCGTCCTTTTTGTTCGTGTAGAAATTGATTTATGCCGCGTTAACTTTACCTTATTTGGTTTTTGTTGAAAAACAATCTGATTACAGTGAATCACTAGCCATAATTTCCGTTTTATGGAATTTTGATAAAGGCAGTGTTTTTACAGGTAACACTAGGCCTACGTATGTTCAAAATACGGATGAAACAAAAGTATGGATCATTTTTGAAAGACTTTTTATTACATAGATGTTAATGTATGTTATCTATCCACCTAACTTTAGAGTTATAAACTATCGCATTGGTAACCATCCAATCTTTTTATCGCGAGTTGTGAAAATATTAGTAAGGAACGTCGAGAAATTGTTTATCCGATATTATTTACTCCCTTTTAGGGGATTTATTATTTTGGTATGAAATCCTTATGAAACCTTTATGTATTTATTATAGTTATTTTATCTTATCGAAACACTGTGGCAAAATTAAGTGCTTCCTAAATTCTTGTCTGATTGTTGTTAAAGAGTACCAGGTCATACTTTGTGCATGTTTAATAATTTATGACAATGGCAACAATTTAAAGTAGTTTAATTTCAAATTGGTTTTTGTTTTACTGTGGTGTTTGTACAATATCTTCGATAACTGTAGTGGAGCTTTATTGGGTTTCATTTTGAGTTCCATATTTCAGGGACTATGCTTGTAGCGGCTACTTAGGCGATCGATATGACCCTCGAATAGTCTTATCGTTTGGCATGTGGTCATCTGCAATAACGGTGAGTTTTAGCTTATACTGTGCAATGCAATGATTTTTGTGAAGTTATCTTGCGGCGCATGCAGAAGTCAACTGTTGCAATTTTGGCACCGCGATGCTATACCTCAAAGGAATCGTTATTTTTGAAGGCACTAGTTTTTATCATTTGCTTAGATCACCTTTTATATGCATTTTGGTTAAGATTGTCAATCTGCCGGCTCATAATGAATGAATATTGAATATTCGAATGTGAGTCATAATAAATGCTAAATACAGTTAGAATTTGTAGCAGTGATATATGTCACCAGATGCACGAACGATATATGTCAATGTTAACTAACGGTGCCTTTGTACTGGTGCACTGATGTGTAAATTTCGATTGTTCAAATTTGAGGCTAAAGCAAAGCCAGAGGGATATGATTTTTACAGTTGTGTGTATATCAACACGATTACACAAAATTCAAGAACAGAAATGACTAACGCGCTTTATGTTGCGATATCACCTACGCGCAACCAGGAGTAATTAAAACGAAACTTGTTAGATTATTGCGATACATGAACGTCTGTGCAATTTGTTCATTCAGGACTGGAGTGGAAGTCAACGTTAGTGAAAATAATAGTTCTTATTGTCATCGACACACATAGTGGCCTTCGTGCAAATATTGTGAAATGGAAACTCCGGTGCAGTCGACTTCTCTTAGGAATTATTGATATCAACTCTGTCGATCTGAAAGAGATTGCAGAGCTATAGTATACGTGGTACGTTCAAATAAGTTAACTTTGGTCATGTCGACTGACACCAAACGTGCTACTAAGATAGTTTTATATATATTTAATGCATTTAATAATCGTCACATTTTGAAGCAGTTGGCGTTGGATATAAATAAATGTACCAGAGTGCTTCTAATTTGATAAGCGTTGCGCTAATGTCAATCTGCTTTCCGAACTGGTTTGATTGTTTGTGCCGTACTGGACGGTCAACGCGAGGAGCCATACTCGAATTGCATTCTTATATTGCTTTTAAGATTATATTGTTTGGCTACGTTACGGAGTTGTTTCACTTTTACCGGAAACTTTTCTACGTAGCGATGTGGCTATTATGTGGATTTCTACAAGCTTCCGGGTGGCCTAATGTAGTTTGTGTTATGGGCAATTGGTTCGGAAAACAAAGGTAAAAGCATTTCTATAAATTTGGAATAAACTGGCTTGTTACATATCTCCTAAGTATAACTAATTGGATCCCGTATGTCAACGCTACTGCCAGTCTATGATTATCACTCTCTGATTGATTATAGATGTACACAGTGTCTGAGGCGTATGCTTTAAAAATTTACTGTTCAAATATATTGGTGATATCTTTTTGTTTCTATATTGAATTTGCAATTTTCGTAGTACAAAATAGATTGATTAGTCACCGCTATTAGCTATAGTCTTGCTCCTTTTTTCTACTTGCTCAAAGGTCTGTAAACTCTAAGGCAATCTGTTGACGCGGTCTAGATTTACCTATGATAATGAGTATGAAAATTATTAATCTTGCACAGTCACGGGCAGAAGCGAACAACGTTTGTTTTTATACGAACGTTACAGTGGTCGTTTGCGTTTACATTAGTTTCGAACTGGAATCAAAAACGTTGGTTAAAAATACGACAGGTGTCGTTTGCGTTTAGGTTCGTTTGTAAACGAACCATCTATCGTGCGTTTGCGCTTACATTCTTTCGTGTTTTGTGTTCATTTTAATGCACTTATTTTTGTCCGTGACTGTGTTTCTATCCCCAGTGGTGCGAACTGAATATACTAATTGTAATTTTACTGCAGGTAAGGCAATATAGAACGACGTCTAACACATATTGCAAATATATTCGTTTCATTTCGCATGCGAAGAATTACATCCTGTCTTCTTGTTAAATATCGTTAAGCATTAACATTGCCTTGTCTCTAGGTATCTGGTAGTAATAATTCATAATTGTTTTTGTGCTGATTATGTTGAAGCACGTGTCAGCGCTGATTGGCATCTGAAAAAGAAGATATAGTTTTGTAATTTCTTACAATTTGAGATTATTATTAGGACTAAATTGTTAGGCTTGTTTTACGTACAGGTTTAGTTTGAAGTTCCTTGAAGCTTAACATTTTCGCTTTTTGTTTTCACTAAATTTGTATATATATCGGCGGCAGTACCAAAGATTGAACGTTAGGTGAACGGCTACAATATATTTTACATTGTAAAACTTTTCATACGATTCTACGGTGGTAAAGCACTCTTGAGTTAAATAATCTAAATAGGAATTCCTTTCATTAGATTTTGAAAGTCTTAATCCAAATAAGCTCTACTTCATTAGGGGTTTTAATGGGTTCAGGGTTCAAGAGGTTTTAGGTAGTATTTTCATTAAACACACACTGTTACGTGTGATTAAACAAAATAGCTTAAAAATGTAACCACTCTCGCTCGGTTTTTGAGCCTTGCTTGCGAGTTGCTAGTTTGAACTTTGAAGAGCCTGTAGTCTATCGAAAGTCTGTTTGTCGGCCATGCTGCGGGACGCACGAGGATACACCTTGGGAATAGATATCAGGAGACAGAATATTTCAGAACGAAACTTTGCATGGTGAAAACGTAACTTACATTTTTGGTGCGTTGTGTAATTGATGATCGGAGAAGAAAAGGAAAGGAAAGGTATATACACATATGTGGAAATCTTAAGAGCCAAGGTTTTAATTGTACAGAAATATGTTTTGTGGCGAAATAAACTTTGTAGTTTTGTTCAACATTTCGGATTCATTTTGCAGCCGTGGCTTTGTATTCGGCGTTTGGTCATCATGTGCCTCAATTGGCAATATCATAGGATCGTATCTGGTATCTTATTATTTGCCCTATGGCTATGAGGCAAGTTTCTGAATGTTAACAAAATTCATTTAGCTACTGATACACCAGCGTAATATTGTTTTAGCACAGGGCTGAGTTATAAACTAGTTTGAGAATGACGTTCTAAAGTACAGAACCGTTTTCACAGCTGCATTATGTGGAAAAGTAGGGCTAATTCTTCTGAGTATGATGGGAAATGTTTATAAGGACCTTAAGTATGTGGATAACTTATTGAGGTTGTATATTATTCAATGTTTGTTTTCTAATATTTTGCACATAAACACAGACAGAACCAGTATTTCGCAGACTATATATTGCGACACTGACTACACATCGAAAAATGAAGACCACCAACAGAATCATGTGATCTTTGCTGACCACGACATTTTTGTGGGACCACTCCCGGAGCCGTTATAGGGCCGAATATGGTTACTGTTTGCCAGAAATAGCGATTTTTTCAATTTTCGGAATGTTATTGCTATTTTATATTAAAATGAATGCCTATTAGGTTTTAAAGCACTCTGGATACGATGGCTTTGCTAACTTGACTATATTATACCTTTCATAGGGCTTTAAGGATTTTACGGTCGACGAACGAACTCTATTAAAAATGTGCGTTTTCATTTGTCTGATTATATATTGCATGCAGGCCATCAAGACTAGTCTATATAGGTTCTCCGGTAGAATGAATACTGTGGTTTGGTTATTTAGAGTCCAGCACGAGTATCTTTTGCCTTTTTAGACGTCTTCATTGGGTTGAGGTCAATGAACCTGATTTTCATAATAGAGTCTGTCTTCACATTTGGTTATGTATTGCGTACAGGGCACCAATAATGGTCTATATATAGCTGCATACGATGGTTTGGTTATCTAGAGACAAATACTTGCGTTGCTCGTTGTTTTCGATTTGTTTAAGGTAGACGAGGTTTTAGGATTTTCATTGGGTTCAGGGTTCAATAAGTGTAAGAGTGTTATACATCAAATAAAGCATGTTACATGTGATTAGACAAATGATAAAATGAATCCACAACCGCTCCTTTTCATCCTCGCTTACAAGTTAGTTATATTTACGGTTCACTTGCTTTTAGAACAATTTAGATTTTCTTTCTAGTACACGTTCCTGGTAACTGGGTCGTTGCTGTTTGCTTTCGGTATTGTGACGTGGTTTTCACTTCTTTCTGCTCCACGTGAAATAGGTGCGTAAGTGTACCCGATTGTAATAATATTGAGACCATTGTTATCGTCTATAATGTGTTGGAAGCTTAGATTCTTTTTACATATACAACAATCGCCTCACTGATTCTCGCGTTACAGAGAGCGATCAAGAAGCAAATTCTAACATTTCATGGTAAAATTTTATTATTATCCAACTAGTTAGTTCCAAGCGAGCAGCAGTATATTGTGTATGTATTAGGTGCAAGCATTATATCGATTATACCACGAAAACCCAGTTCAAAGCAGTAATATTCTTCAGAAGTTCTATTACAGCACAATCGGCGTATTTTTCGGGCTTTACGCACTGTAGCTAACCACAATGCTATACATTACTCAATAGGTACCGCAACTTAGTTCACTTGCCCGGTTAGAGAAAACAGAGCTAGTGTGACGATTCCAAACTAAAATTCCTGAAATCTTTTCAACAAAGGTTATATTCATTTTTCACGTTTAAGAGACTCTGTTGCTTGTCGTATTGTATGCATACTACACAAATATCGTTGCTTTCATCGTATTTTGAATCCCCAAAAAACTGTAGACTCGCTCTAATCACCTTTAAAACTAAACTGAATGACTATGAAATGTTACAATTTTCGTTCAAAAATTTTCATGCAGCGTCCCAAACAACGCAACCACTATAGGTATAAAAACTTGGCTCATGTCTCGAAAACGGTGGTTGTTCGAAAAATGGTAGCTGTCGATGACAGAATTCTACACTGTTACTTCTTTTTGGAATGACTCATAACGTAAAATGTTGGGAAGGCATTCTTCATCTCCTCCCTCTTGCGGTGCAGATACGCGCCAAACAAAAATTATTACTTTTTTACATTCAAGCCGAAAAACTACATTTATATAGTTTTAAAAAACTTGGAACTAAAAAAAATCTACAAGTATTTACACTGTCATTGGTATATTTCGACCGAAGTGGGCCTACATGTTGCTATGCTTCTTGATCGTTCAGTAACTGTCATTATTAACACAACATTAGTGACGATGTCATTATTCGTTAATAAGTTTATTTACATTCTGGTTTTTGGAATTAACATTATTTCGCAGGGTTTTCGGATAGAAACGATCGAATGATAATGATATTTTGCTTAGTTTTCAAGTTTTGCAAAGTAAATAATTGCTTTACCTATGTAGTGTAGCAAGCGGTTTTGATCGTTATCTTGTAAATGTCTGTTTTGCCATCTAAGGGTTTATAGTTTAACAAAAGGTTGCTATCGAAATAGTGCCCAGGTATAAAATCATACATCCAGATTATCAAATAATAGCTTCTTATAGTGCTGCATAACAAAGCTGGATTATTTCGCTCACTACTTTTGACTGCTTTAGTACTAATAGTAGTGCTTTTAAAAAGTTGTGTGGCTTAGAACATCTTTGGTAGCATAGATACGTATTTTATCTGAACGTAGACAATACAAAATTTTAAGTGAAATTTAATTCTACTGTCCTGATTGCTACCGTAATTTTGTTAACGTTTGGCACATTTTAGACCCGATACGTTTAACTACTGGACAAAAAAGTTTTGATCGGGAAATAGCCAAAATATTTCCGTATTCATCGAAAGACTCTCAAAAATCATCAAAGGAGACGAAACGTTATTGTAACATTTACGGTTACTCTGCGCTGACAACGAAGCAGCCATCTGTTCATAGCACGAGTAGCCGAACGTCTGAGGTTTACTATTTAACTACTGGCCACTACTTTCAAGATACCAGCGGTACGACGGGTTATGGCTGCTGGATTTTTGGGTTGAGCATAGGGCCGTGAACACCATCCCATGGCTTGTGTCAGTCTTTATTATCAAATTGCTTTTATATCGGGCAGCATTATTTATGGCCTTTGTTATTGGTACCACAATATTACGATTTAGCCTCACTTAATATTGATTATTGTTAACATGTGTTGAACTGAGACTTAGTTATTTTGTGAAATTAGTATATAGTGACGTTAATTGAAACGTAATTGGGCTAACTTAGCTTTATATAATGAAGTCTAAGCGCACAAAAATAATTTTTGTTCGTCTTATGACAATCTTAACTCATTAGCGGATGAATTTGATTTTTGATTCTTTTTGCTCAGAATGGAAATCATTATACTTTAATTATCCTTGTTGTACAACCAGGGGAGTAGCGGCCCTCTCACTCTTCGAGAGCAGTTTCCAAAGATGAGACGATTTTAAAATATCGTAGAGTAGCGAAATCTTCGAAATTTTGACTATATTAGTTTCCTACATGTTGGAATCGACAAATCTGGCTCATAGAGTTGTTTATGTTAAACTCGTTGCTTTCATTGTTTTAGGCCCACGATAGGTGTGCCATGACTCCAACTGGATACTATACTGGCCCCGAAAAATATTCATATTTTAGCATTGTTTCGCCTCCGTTGTTCATGAGATTGGGTTTCGGATTTGCTGATTACTTATAAGAGCACGGTCTTTATTTTCGTTGTATGCTTTCGCAGGACCAATAATGCTGGAGTTCAATAATAAAAATACCAGTAAATTTTAGGTTAATATTTGCGATTTCTGACTGGGCGATTCTGCATATTCCAGTGTTTTGGCAAAAAAACTAGACTAGGAGGAAAAATAACGTCTTTTTGTTTGAAATTAGTGTGAGTGAAAGACATGTCATTGATGCGTTGTAAATAAGTGTTCTTGGACTTCTAAGGTGTTGAGGAATCGTACTGTGACACCACATTTTTTAGTTTTATTTGGAGACATACTGCATTTATTTAGAGCAAATGCGGATGTTTTTGGGCTTTTTAAAATGCTAGTCCCTTCGGTGCGAATGTATTTTTCCATGAATTGGTTGCAACAGAATGGGCATTATCGTTTCATTTCCTCTCACTTTGCGAGTTACCAGAGTATATTATTCAAGGTGATGAATGTTATTCAAAATGAAGACTTCTGTCTCTACGTTCAGTACGAAGAAAATTTCGAGTAGTATAACCTTATGCACACTTAAGGCATAATGGGACAACAATGACATTCATTAAGTTGAAAGAAACGGGGTAAAGAAGTAAAACAGTGTTTTGGGAACTGCTTAGTTGTAACACCTAAAATGGTCGACTTTATATTTTTTGAGATATAGTAAGCGTGATCATTAATCCGAAATATGACTCATTTTATGTAGTTGGTTGATATCAATATTTTTTGCAGAGCTGTACCATTAAATCATTTCGCTTGAGCGTTTGTTTCCCACTAGTCATTCTGCGTTTCGTTATTTAAGATGAGTTTTGTACCCTGTAAATGAGCACAATTTCGTCATATCGCGTATGTATATTTTCGTAAAGATTCAGCGCGGTATTAGACCTACGGCGTCTTTATAAAGCTTTTATTCTTTGCTAGCTTGTGAAGTTTTGAGAAGCAATTAATTAATTGATTAATTGCTTTGAGAAGCAATTAATTAATAAATTGCTTAATTTTGAAAGCAATTGATTAGTTTGTAAGTAAAAGTTTGTCGTAAAATATTTTTGCTGGATAAGGAGTATAACTTTAGCTTAGAGGATAACTTGAGGTACGGGGTGGTAACAACTTTAATAATGGTACATTTATACGGAAATTTAACAGTCAAAATTTCCGTTGTTTGCATAACATAAAATAAGTTTTTTATGTTTAGTTGTTTTATTATTTAGGAGTTCTTGATCCGGAAGATAAACAGCTTGACGGTGAGCTATTTACATATGTTTGCCTGCACAGTTTTCATTGCAATTTCGAAACGTCTATTGTTATGTAACTAATTATTTGACATAACATCTTTCGTTTCACTTGCCGAGACTAAGTAGTGATATTTTATGACATACGATAATCGTCAAAAATAACAGTCGTTCACAATTCGCTGGAGGCTCGTTCGAAAGAAAATTTGTTCTAAAAATATATTTTCATATTAATTTTAGTAGTTTAGTCATCTCGAGACCCGCCCAAAACGCTACTGTCATTGCCACAGAAAACTTTTTGAAATCTACAGCGAGTGTTGGCAACTCTATTAACACTATTAGCGTTAGCACACTGCGATGCGAGCGAAGTGTGGAACAAATGAAAGAGTTGAGTGACCAGCTAGATTACTCCTTACTTTTTAATTGGTCGCCTCCTTAGCTTTAAGTATTTTTGTGACAAGCTTAAGAGCTCATTTAATTCATTTCCTGTTATACATTTCCGTGATGGGTGCATACTGGGAAAGCGTTGTTGGCGTCTTCACAGAGGGGGGCTCTCCAGGATCTTGCATTCGCCAAGTCATGCCCTTAGGTATATGTTGGCTTCAGTTCAACCACCTAGCACCCCTCCGGTACTTTAAGGTCACGCTAAAAATGGTCGTTCTATCAGGAAACAGTTATAACAAAAGTCAAAACTACTACTTATATTTCGACTATTTATGACAAAATCCTAAGTAAATTAAGCGCGGCTTGCAAAAATGTCATTGTCAATGCTCAAACAATTATGCAACAAAAATAGCGATAAATTCGTGCAAATACATGGAAAACACAAAAATATGTAATTAGAAATCACCCAGTCGACCGGTTTCCCTGGGGCAAGCTGAGGGAAATTCTCAAGGTATTTCCAATTCCCTCATGTTGGCTGTCGGAGCTCCAAGTGAAATATTTTGTTCCTGTGGAGGTGCTAGCGTTGCGGCATAGGCTGTTTGGAAAGATACAGTACGCGGTAGAAATGACTTTGATCGGTGAAAATGTCACTTTTAATAGCGAGCACTGCTATAACTTGTTTCGAATGGTTGATCGTATCTTCTTCTTATTCTTAGGGACGGTTCTATAGACCAGAAGCCCTAGAGCACGCATAGGTGATAATTGTCCTATATATCCTATATTTCCTATATTTTCATTTTTGTCGTATATTGTCCTATATATTTGGAATTTGTCCTATATATCCTATATTTTTCCGTGTAAAAATACGGCTTTCGTTATCAAGTTACAACTGTCATTTTCGCTTAAAAATTTGGCTCTATCGTTTGAATTGCAATTGAGATCTAGCTCCTGCGTTTCGCCTCGCTTCGCTCGGCGACGCCAAGCTATAGCTGCTATATAGGTGACGGACTTCAGTGAAATCTCACGTGAAAATCAGTTGCATAATAATTGTTTCAATACTAGCAAATAACACGTTCCTGCTATAACAATAGTTGCGGACTTGAGTGCAATCCTATTTCATGTGTGTTGCGCTTGTATGACTGCGCGATTGTGCACATGGTATGTATATGAGATGATGGCAGATGATGACAGATGAAGTCACCAGCTATGAAACATTCAAATGACAGTAACCGGAGAACTAATTATTGGTATATCGTAGGCACATGCACGGGCTTAGGCCGGATAGTGGCGTAGCATACCCTGGTAGTGATGGTACCCCAGAACCAGTACTTTTGTGTTGTAAGTGGTTTATAGATTGCGCTACGTTAGCCCAGAAATGTTCGTTGAAATAAGCCAATTAGATTTGTATTCTCGGGATAGCATTGTCAGATCTTTTTATAGGTATATTTTTGTTTTAAGTATGTCCTATGTTTTTATGGTAAATGTCCTATATTTTTTCGAGAGGCGTTATCAGCTCTGAGCACGGATAAACGTTCGCCACTGACAGCGGTTCGATGCTATGTCGTCTAAGGATTTGTTTTTCAGTCTCGGCCAAACCTGCAGCTCGTGGTTATGAGAGTAGGCTAAGTTGTAGCGGCGTCAGGTCTTTGATGATAGTACTGGTGTAATTAGTCGCTGTACCTCCTTGGGGACGCCGCCAATCTGCTGCTGGTTCAGCCATCAGAACCAACCTCGCTAATTTACCTGTTGTCGATAGTTTGAGCCGCGGTTTGCTACATACCATGCCATGGTCAGAGATTAGTGATGTTCCCCAGTATGTTCGACATGAAGTAGCTGAGTTTTTCCATCGCCGACTTGCTCGTATAGAGTTTGGCCATCGAGGGAACGTTCTACTTTTTGTTCCTTTCCCAGCATAAATTCTAAGGATGCAGGGCAAGGCAAATAGGAATCGCGCATTCATTTCTTATCTGGTTGCGGACTGCGGCGTAAATTGATCCCGGAATTATAACACGTACAACATTATTAACATTCTGAGAAGATGTGCCTTTTTAGATTAGTGTTCTTAAACCAGTATGTTCTAAAGTACTTTGCTTAACTGTAAAAATACTATCAATATTGACAGTAAGCTCACGAAATAAAATTTTCGTTTTCCTCACGAGCGAGTTGTGAGCGAGCAGCTGTCAATTGTGGCGACTACTGTATGTAAGAAACAGTTTAAAAATTCATAATTTATTCAAGCATACATTAATTATATTGTAAATCAACGTGCTAAAAATTTGATGAAGTTGGCTAAAATATAATAATTTAAATTTACCCACTTACAATGCCCTTAACGGCTAACCACGTTTCAATAATAGACTTAAAACAATGAAACACACATTTAACGGGTTCTGTTACCATGCAGAGAAGATTAACGATTACATCTAATTTATAAGAATAAAAATTTCAGTAAGGAATTATTCAAAATTTTACTTTTGTGGGGGAGGGGGGCAATTTGTAACCCGCTCAAAGCTCAAAAACAACTGCAGCGTTAACATAAAAATGGAGAACCGCAATATTGTCATATTAAAGAGGGTTTTCCGGCCTTCTATTTTGATACGACTAACCCTGAGCTTCGCTATAACTAAAATAATCAGTATTATTGAAATACGACAGTTTTAATTTACAGGTTGCCGAAATTGTGAGTTTAAAACGAACTGGGTGGGAGATTTTACAAAACTTACTTTCACTTACATGACCACAATACGTGTAATGAAGCGGTGCACGTATATGGCCCGGGCTTGTTTTCGGACCTTCTCAATAGGGGTCACAAGTCAAAATGTTAGAACCAGCATAGGAAAGTAGCTGTGGCGCCGGAGACAAAAATTTTCGACTTATGTTGCTCAGAAAACAGATATTTCGAAATTTTTGATTTGCTGGGAAAAATTTATGGGGACAAAATCGAAAATTTTAGGGGTCAGAAACGGCCGAATAGGGGTCACGGGAGGCCTGATAGGGGTCAGCCCCCCTACCCCCATATCGGAAGCCTGGATGGCTCTTGGTGGTTACGGACTGACTAATGTTTTTCTCCTCAGAGCGTTATTTGAGGAAATTCAGCTCGTCTTATTCACTCCGTATATGTGTAATTATATTTTGATGTTGTAGAAGAGTACATTCTGCGATCGAAGCCGGTTCGTCCAAGTGCGATTAGTTTTGCTGATGCAGTTTTCCTACCAGGCGTGATACCGGTGAGTTAATTTTGATAAAATTTCAACTGATTTTTTAGTTTTACTGCAACTACTGTTATTATGCTTTGTTTGTTGTTTGGATTAAACCAATTGCATTGAGTCCGATCTTTATGGTATCGGTGTAGTTTAGATATACTTCACATAGTTTTGCCTAAATCCTTTAATCATTCAAGTTATTC
Source organism: Trileptium ribeirensis (assembly GCA_030248225.1). Lineage (NCBI taxonomy): Eukaryota > Metazoa > Nematoda > Enoplea > Enoplida > Thoracostomopsidae > Trileptium > Trileptium ribeirensis. The sequence goes on from JASANE010023154.1 coordinate 18,419, forward strand.
TCTTTTCGTTTAGGAATAACCCACTTATTTTTTTGTTCTTGTTTTGGGTTTGAAGCTTACGTGTATTGCCTGATATAACAGACCTATAAATAAGCAGCGTGGATACTTTATAGAACGTATTAAAGTATTACAGTACCCCACCAAAAATGACCCTCGCTCACTCGAGACTTGCGCGCGACTCACTCGAAATAAATTTGTTCTAAAAATAGAATTTACTATTAAATTAAATAGTTTCGAAATCTCGAGCGAGCCACTCGCTCTAGACTCGCTCGAAATGCGACGGTCATTTTTGGCGAATACTGTAGATTGCTATTTCTATTAGTTGTATTATATACGTCGATTACGTTACAATAAAGTGACATTGATAATAATGGCAATGTTGTTTCAGTATTCTCTCGCTTATGCATGTCTCAAGTTTGTCAATTACTCGTTTTTCTTTTGGTTGCCGTTTTATTTGAACAACGCTTTTGGTATTCCGGAAAGCGAAGCAGTGAAGTTGTCGACGTGGTACGATTGGGGTGGCATTGTTGGTTAGTCGTTGTATTATAATTATGGTGTTTGATTACATTATAAGATAGAAGAGTGTTAACGCTATTTACTCATTTACAAAAAAGAACAAGAATATTACGCATAGTAAGGATTTAGTATGGATGGTTTCGTTTGTTAAATGATATTGGTATGAACATAAGTTCATATCGAACTTCAGAATGTTGTCTTAGATCCTTACCGCGCCAACCAGGTGTTCCAGGTGGCCGAATACTGTCCGCCACAGCAACAACTAAGGTTGCTGTTCAAGCCTTGTTTCTCAAATCATATTAATATATGTTTCTTTCATATTGTTATTGAATTCGAGTGGAATGAGAATTTTCAATTTTGGCTCTGGAGGGGGGTTGAGGAGGTCCAGTCTGTTTGTGTCTGCCGCACCTGGATCTCGATAACGGTTGGGCGAATTTTGATGCAAATAGATCATTCGAACCGCAATGGTGGATTTAGGTGTAGTGACGGAGCCCGATTTTTGAATTTTTTCCCGTGGGAAAAGTTATGGGGCAAAATGACGTCATTTTGGCCCATTTTTCGGGCACCCCTCCAGTTTTTGCGACTTTTTTCAATAAGTAAACGAGTTATCCTCAAACGGATAGGCCTATTCCATGTAGCTTTACCACCAGGGCTTTCCAATGATACGTATATAACAAGTTTTTCAACTACTTCCCAATCTGGAGTTTATAAGCTTATAGTTGGCGCCAAATTTCATATTTAGTGAAAAGTCGTGGGTAATGCACCTAAATGTGTGCTTATTGTTGGTTTTAGTGTCGGATATGGGGTTTTCTGGGCCAACAAGCTGATTGCGAGTGTCAAAAATATTGTGTGGCAAATATTTTTCACACATCTGCTTCATACTTGGTATGAAAAATGAGATTTTTCTCAAGTGTCGGTTTGAATTCTTTAACGTTCTTTTCACGGTCAATTTAGGTTTTATTGAATTATTAAATTGTTAGTTCATTGTTTTGTCTACTGCATACGTTGGCTATCAAAAGAGGCGGGCGTAACTATGCCTCATCACTCACGGTTTGTATAATGCTGCACCTGCGTACTGTTTGTAGGCTTTGTTTGTGTGTGCTTTCTACAACAGACTTCGAGGGATTGTTCTCACCACTCGAATTCTGGCTCGCAAGTGAGCTTCACTAGTATAAAATTATAGATTCGTGGAGATTTGCACCAACTTATAACGGAGAAATCACAATAATAACTTTTCACTTGGTATGAGACATTGTATTATTTTATCAATAGGAATTTGCAGCAGTCGCTGCTTGATTAACCGGAATTTACATATTTATGCTTTGATACGCTATTTACTTCTTTACAGATGTTAGTTTTATTATAGTGTTAACCTAGTATTATATTGTAGGTAGCTTAATCGCTGGTGCTTTAACGGTAAGTTGTATTGTATCTGTATACTATATTTTATTCTAATAAAACTTTTGATCTCTGAGTGGCAGTTTAGTGTTTCCAACGTGATATTCAATTTGTGTGTTGAGAAAATTAGCACAATTTTTTGTTGATTTTAAGTTTAAATATTTAATTTTTGATATAGTATTACGAAGATTTCGGTGATATATATTAGCGTTGTAATAACAACAGAGCTGAGATTTAATTTTTTTAAAATCTGTTTCTAAACTTCAATTTAGAACTATTTTGATTCTCTGTAATAGTTTTACTGAAACGGAGCGAGCGGGGCTTATACAAAGAGCGCTAAGGGGGCGATAAAGAAAATTTCTTTTTGTCTGTTGGTGTCATTCATAACTCATGATCGGTTGAATGTATTTCGACGTTAATTTTTTATTCGATAGCAAAAGCGATGACTATTCGCTGCCCTTTAGTTGAACGTTAACAGCTCCGACACCAAAATGGTCAAAATGGGGTTCTTTGCCAAATCAGGCCATACGCGTACCAATTTTTCGCAGCCAATATCTCGCAACACAAGCTCATCATCGACATCCGATGGCAGCTCATTTGTTTGATGGCGATCTAGTTTGTCGAACAACACTTTTTAGTGGTACCACTCCTTGGGTCGTTTTATGCCCGAATAGAGTTCGTCGCCCTTTGCCAGAAATATCGATTTTTCTAATT
>JASANE010023155.1:0-16438 GCA_030248225.1 Trileptium ribeirensis
AAACAACGCACCACTAATGCCAAAACACGCCAATTTATATAAAAGTTTTTTGTGTGGTACTTTATCGAAAGCTTTTCTAAAATCTATATAAACAACATCAGTAGCCAGTTTAGCATCAATAGATTTAGCTATGTTGTTATTTAGATCTAAAAGCTGGGTGCATGTAGATCTTTTTGCTAGAAAACCATGCTGAAACTCAGGCAGTAGCTTATTTCTCGCTAAATAGTTCATCAATTGCTTGTCAATAATTTTTTCAAGTACACTACATACAGAGCTGGTTAGAGAAATCGGTCTATAGTTTATAGCTAGAGTTCGATCACTCTTTTTGTAAATAGGCACTACGTGCGCTAATTTCCAGTCACTAGGAAGTTCTCCAGTTGCCAAGGAACATCTGAAAATAATATATAAAGGATATGATAATTCCACATGCAAGTGTTTCAGAAATATATTAGGAATTCCATCAGGGGTATGACTATTCTTTGGATTTACGTTGCGTAACGTTGTTGCAACATCATTTAAAGTCACATCAATGTCAAAGATACTTTCATGAATAATGGGTAGTAATTCAGGCAAATTATTATCATCAACACAAAAAAACAGTACTATAATGATTATTCAAGATATTAGCAATTTCTTCTTGATTAGATGTTAGCGTTCCGCTGTTATTTTGCAACGAATCAATGCCTATATCTTGAACTCGTCGTTGTGTTCTAACGAAATTAAACAAGTGGCTTTTATCTTTTGATTCCAAAATTTTGTTATGTAATTTTTTCTGATGCTCGGAAATTAATTGATTGAATTTTATAAGCTTCTAAACCGAGCACTGAACTGCGTTTTTTCCACATGTTATGTTTCATTCTAACTTCTTGTAAAATATAACTAGGATATCTTTGTCTTTTACGATGGAAAATACGCAAAGGAACAAACATGCTAATAGCTTGCATAACACGGCGTTTAAAAACAACCCACATATCCTCGACTGATTGGCAATTTAACGGCTCATCCCAGTTAGTTTTTAATATAAATTCCGATATACATGGGTCCATTTTTAAAAAAATCTCTTATAGGTGGCTTTTCAGAATAAACTTTCGAACCAATTATATTGAACGCTACAGATCTGTGATCGCTAAGAGAAAATGGCTCAGCAACCTCTACATTAAAGAAACTGTCAGAGGAGCTTGTTATTACTAGATCAAGAATTGACGTTGCTCTTGTTGGGTCAGCTATAATTTGACTAAGTCCAAGTCGAGTTATCATTTCGTAAAAAGTTCTTTCCGCAACCGAGCCACATCTACCAGATACCCAATTAATTCCAGGCATATTAAAATCGCCAATCAATCTAAAAGGAAGAGAAATATCACATAACTTAGGAAGAGTTTCAAGGAAACCACTAAGAGCTTGAACTGAGCAGTTAGGTGGAATATAAGTACACATTATACGATGTGGCCACGGTTTTAAAATATCTATAACAACTGAATTGACATCGACACTGTTGCCTTGATTCACCACGCTGCACTTAACATTACGGTGAGCTAGCAATGCTGCTCCACCACCACGTTTACTTTCTGGATCATGTCTATAAATAACAAATTCAGAACCTACGACCATTTGATCCGTATATGCTGAATCGAGCCACGTCTCTGTTACTCCAATTATGGAGAGATTATCCGTATTCTGTAGAAATTTAAACTCTGCCAACTTGTTTCGAAGGCTTCTAGCATTCAGTAACTTACACCGAAGACTGTGTCTTTTTGGTTTTCCTGCCCATCTTAGTGGTTTCCCAAGAAACTATCGATAGAGAAAACAAATTAGCGTCTCGGCGTCCACATTCAAGAGAACCATCATCATTTACTGGGCAAATAAATTTTAGAACATTATAGTCTCGAACAACATATCTTCGGCCAAGAAATGCAGCGTCCACATTTAATTTGTGACAACGCTTTCGTAAGAGAGAAGTTAGCTTTAATTCGTCCATTGTCATTGATGGCCTAATGAAAACATTGTTCCAGTGCAAATCTTTAAGCCGTCGCGATTGCGAAATGATAGCACGCTGTGCATGTGAAGACATAAAGTGCAACTTCAGCAAGCGCGGTTTGTTGTCGTCGCGCGGTCGTCCCATCCGAAAAACTTCGGTAACACTAACGCACGGATCGAGAAACGCGCAAACCTTTTTAGCCTCGTCTAGATCATTAATAGATTCAGGTAGGCCCACCATGACAGCACTGCGTAATCTAATTTGCTCATCTTGAGCCTTTTTCACATCCTCTATTGCAACTACTTGCCTCAGATACAGCGTTTTTTGCTGCGACTTCGGCGAATGATTGTTGCTGTTTAGCCTGTTCCACCGGATCAATGTTGACAAGTGGCTGGATTTTGTCAATGAAAGCATCAATTTTCTCCGAAATTTGGTGAGCAATCTCACTAGCATTGTTCGACAATCGTGATTTGCAGATATCACAGTACACTTTGACAAAATCATTTTCCAACCATTTGATGTCAATTGAGCTTCCGAATCGACATTTAACATGTAACCAGCCATCACAACCATTGCATTGAACAACGTTAGTGGAAGCAGTTTTTGTACACATCAAGCATTTTTCTGATACATTTGCTGTCACACCACCTCCACAAGAGGGGCGACGTTGTGCTGACATTTGCTTTGTTGAATAGTGATTAGTTTTCTTAATTACTTAATTTTCTCATACAAAAATACTAGCTAAGTAGCTATGTGTTCAATTGTCTAGGTAATAATATATTCCCAAGACATTGAGTACGTTCATATTACTAATGCCGTCGCTCCGCTCAAAAAATGTTGTTCCAGTACGACTGGTACTATTCTAATTATTTTTCCATCTAAAACTGAGTCTAGTACGAGCGCAATACTAATACAGTTCCAAAGTGTACTACCATAATTAAGCAATACCCCGTGGAGTTAGTGGGAAAGGAAGTACGTGAGCATACCCTGGGTGAGTTCGTGATGTGGTTGACCAACTAATAAATTAATTATTCGCCGACCACCGACTTCGCGGGTCGCCCTCTTGCCCTAGAGTCTCCATAAGTTTGGGCCCAACGGAACCCCGTTCATATATATACTTAGCGTATATCTTACAGCAGTTGTGTGCTTAACCAAACGTATATACATAGCATGATTTAAGTTGCGTCACGTCTGTTTCTTTCAGAAAATACGTTTTACATGTCTACGGTAGACTGAAAGAGTTGTTAAGTTTAGAAAGCATAAGGGAAGAGCTAGGGCTGAAATAGAAGTATGATTCGATGACCGCACCAAATTTGGCGATTGCTTCTTAGCTCGTTTAATTATGCTATTTTGTTGATATGAATCTAATAATTTATATTTTCTATGACAAAATGTATATTGTTTTGATTGTACGTCTTTTTTAACGCTGGCTTTTTAGATTATATTCCTGTATATACTTATATTTTGTGTTCTAATGCTCCGACTTCGTCTTCTGGAAATTACAAGTGGTTTCGGTGCAGGTCTACGTTATGAATGGAAATATTTCGTTTATGCGACGAACCAGAAAGAGATCGGATTATTTGCCAGAGGCCGAAGATGAAGATTTTGACGACGACTCGCTTTGTAAGTGTAGCACCATATTACGAATGCTTTGCTGGAATTCTCTATTCTTTCAAACTTTATATAACATAAATTTATCAACTTGGTGTCTTATAATACATCAATAATGTTTTTAGCCTATCAAACTTTACTTAGTCACTGTTAGTGTGGCTCACGGGAATACCGATAGTGAGTCATATCGCTTTATCGTATATCGTGTTAAACTATTAGGAAACCTTTTTCGGAATATGAATAAACTTACTCGCTGCCAAGCCGGTCAACATTTATTTAAGTAGCATATATGCTGCGTGCACATTTGCCGTTTTCGTTTAAGAATGAAGCAACGATTGTAACTGTATTTGTTCGGAAAATGTTCTTCTACCCAAAGTTATTTATACAGGCTTGTAAAAGCTGTCATTATGGCTGAATGAAATTAATAGTGGTAAACCTGCATTAGCTTCGGCATGTAGTGAATGGGCTTAGCGAAGAATTCATTGGCAAAACAAGTTGCAAATTTGGATTGTGTCTGTTTCTCTGTTTTGGGGTGACATGCATAACTCAACTTCGGTTGGACAGATTGACTCTCGTGATAGCTTTCTCGAAAGCTTGAAATATATATTTGTTACCTTTAGCTAAAAGCGAAAACGAATTCTAATTGTATCCGGTCCCAAAAGTGGCGTAATGGACTCGGGCCCGATTAAAAATTTAACAAAACATGTTATAGCTTATATCGCGGCTAATGATGCTGATAACTGAGCCAAATTAGGCTGATTTTGTGGAGCAAAACAGATCTACGAGAATGTATATAATGCATTGTTACATGGTGCTTTAGGCTGCAGGACCTGGGTAAAAGGGGTTCTAACTGGTCCCGTGTGACCAAAATACACGTACACGACAATTTTCTTCAGAGCATCCTCTATGTAGTCGCGTGATGATAAATATTCGGCTCATTTTGTGACTTAATACTCTATATAGCTGTGCACGTCTCTAAATTACATATTTATCATTTACAATTCGACACTTTTGTGATGAAACAAGGTACTAGTTTTGGGTGAAACACTTTGAAAATTTGTTTTTGCCAGTTTCTGTCACAAATAACTCATCCTCGGGGATAGTTTTCCATGATTTTTTATTCTGTAGTTAAAATGACGAGGATGTGATCTTTAGTTGAACGCGCACAGCTCCGACATTATCCTCTAGGTCAAAATGGTAAAAAGGCTTCGCACCAAACAACCGCGATCATCGTACAGAACCAGATCCTCGAGATCTGCCACTTTTCTCGACCACAGCATGGGCCGCTGTGGGTTTGAATATGATTCGTCGAGCCTTTGCCAGAAATATTGATTTTTCAAATTTCGGGATGTTATTGCGTCTTTTTACCTTACAACGAGTGTCTATTAAGTCATCAAGCACGCTGATCTAAGGTTTTTCTATCTATAGTCCAATTTAACTATATTATAGCTATTCATGTGGTGTCAAGGGTTTTTCATTCGACGAACCCTGTTTCTAAAATGTGGTGTGTTGTCATTTTTTTGTTATATATTGCGTGCAGGGCACCAAGATGACTTTATATAGTTTCTTCGGTACATTGAATACGATGGTTTTGTTATCTAAGTCCAGGACGAATACTTCACTGTTTTTCAGATGTTTTTAATGGGTTTAGTGTCAATGAACGCGATTCTCGTAATATAGTATACCTTCAGTAATTTTGTAATATGTAGCGTATATACAAAGCATTAAAATGGTCAAGTTTTTGTACTTTGAATACGATGGTTTGGTTATCTAAAGTCCAGCACGAATTCATTATGTTTTTCATATGTTTTCAATGGGTTTAGTTAATGAATATAGTCTGTCTTCAGTATCTTGGTTATGTATTACTTAGAAGGTATGAGGAATGTTCTACATATATAGGTTTTTGGTACGCTGGAAACAATGAGTTGGTTATCTAGAGACTAGAACCACTATTAGTGCGTTTTCAGCTCTTTTCAATGTGTTTAGGAGTCAATGCAGTTTTAGAGTTTTTGATGGATTCAGGGTTACGGAGGTTTTAATGTAATATACAGATCAAACACAAGGCCTATTCCAAAGTGATTACACAAAATGAGCTTTTGATGAAACTACGCTCTCTATGTTTCACGCTCAGTTGTAATTACCAACCCCGAAAACTAGTAATGTCCGTGGACTTGTCCAGGCCGCTGAGCTTGTCCAGACCATTAAAATTTTTTGATCACATCTGAAAATTTTTTCCAAAATTAAATTAGGTACTCCGTGTTGCTTTGGAATTTCTTAACATGTGTCACGATAACATTTCGTTAAATATGAAGTACATAAGCCGAAACTGTCTCTAAAAAAGCCTCAACAAATTTGGTAGATTGTTGGACAAAAATGTCATGTTTATTAGCTGAAAATAGAGTTTTGACTGGGTTGGTACGGACCAATCCAGACCGGAATGCTGTCATGTCCGGGCAGAACAATCGGCTCAGATAACAATCTCCGAAAACCTATAGTCACGTTCGGTTGCGTACGTCTACGTTGGAAAACGACGAAAGTTGGACTATCTTTGATGAAAAAAATTTAACAAATTTTACTCAGTCACAGTCCCGCAGTGTTAAGAACACAGCTAATGTGGGTTAAAAACAGTGGAACCAACGTGTTTAACGGGTTAAATCACACTGTAATCCCATCATCGCCCCAATAAACAAAAAGCTTGCTTTGCAAAAGTTTTAAAATTTTCACCTTTATATGGGGCATTCTGTAAACTTTGACTGATAGCGCAAAACGGCAGCTCTTACAAGAATTACATAACTACAAAGTTGTAGCTCCTAAAGAGTTTATCGCTGCGAGGCCTGTATGTAGAGATATAAATCGCGAAATGTAAAATTTTTTCGGCCCGGAAGATGTGGTCGCTAGGTTTAGCGTCTAATGGAAGGGTGCAAATATGCAAATCTGTTATCTGTTATCAAACAAAAATTGTGAAGATCCATCCATCTGATGATGTGTTATGATCTCCATACACGGACAAAAAAGAAATTTTTACCGTTTTTAAATGGTTTTGGTTAAAGTTTGGGTTATTTGTATACAATGACTTTGATGTCATTTCTGTGCTGCATGCAATTTTTTGTAGTTGTGTTATGATGCCATTTGGATAAACGTCGAGGGATTGGGGAAATAAAGGTCCGGACAGTGGTATGGAGAGGCTATTTAAAAGGTTAAAAGATACTACTGGCCTAAATGTAACAAAGAGCGGCGTGGGCACAGGAATATCGCGGCGCACAATAGGTCTTATGTTTTTATTGGTGTAATTTTATTTACAATTTGTAAGAAATATATCTGTGATACGTTAAAATGGTTAAACTAGAAACTTATCTTATTGCCAAAATTGTGAGTTGTGAGTGATCAATATGTTATTTAGAAAGATATTAAGCTTACAAAATGAGCTGCCGAATATCAGCTATATTGTTTGAATAATTGAGAAGATATATACATATTATTGGGAGAGAAATTGTAGGTACATGAGGATAAATTTCTCTACAAAATGAGCTTAATAACATCCATATAGCTTCAGTGGATGTGGAGATATTGCCGTTTTCGTGTATTTTTGTGCAATGTGCCTATTGAAAAAAACGTTTTGAGTCATTTTTACAATGTAAATGATGACATTAGCTAGAATTCAGCACACCATTTGCAGCTACATATAGGATGAATTATTCTACAAAATGAGATCAAAAACATCTACTTAGCTCTTGCGACTGAGCAGAGGTATTACTATTTTCGTGTTTTTTGCAATGATGGACCCGTTGAAAAGTCCTTTTTGAGCCAACCCTGCAGCATAAAGAATTCAACTAAAATTATGTGCTTTATATAACTACTGTTTTCATCCTTAAATTCAAAAGTTCCTGTTTATTTATTTTCATTAAACTTGAGTTAATGAAGTAGTTATCCATGCATAGGTACGGTACCATGGCATGAATGCTTTATACGATAAAGATTAAGTTATATCAGGCGGTGAGAATGCCAAAGTAAGGCAAGACATCTAATATTTCGGATATCAAATATTTATATAGTTTCGGTTTATTAATTTTCTTATGGGTGTATATTCTATGATAAAACTGGCTAAGATCCTATGTCCACAGACCATGGAGCAAAATACCTAATAGCTCCTTGCAGGAACTTCAGAGACTAAAATTAATCTCCGCGAGTTAAATTACCCTACAAAACCTGGCCTGTCCACATTCCTCCGAACAGTGGGGGAACTTCGGCCGCCCACTTCCCCGTGTTCATTCTGGAGGGGGGTAAATTTAGCTTAAAAAGCCTAATTATTGCCATATTTTCATGTTGTTTTGCTGTCGTACAAGTATTTTCGGGTGAAACGCCGCTTTAGCATTAGAAACAATGGTATATAATTAATGTTTTAAAAACATTTTTCACACAGAAAACATAAATTTGGAGAAATAAAGAATTTGCATTTAGAAAGACTAGGGTTTCGGCTACGTGGGGGACGAAGATGGTGGGATTTGAAAAGTGAGAAGGGTCCCTATGCTTCCACCGTGGACAGGCCACATGAGTCTAACTTCATTTTTCGATTGCTGGAACCCCGAGGCTTCGGCCCAGGTCAACTTTAGGGGCTGGACGTTATAACGTTACAAAAAACAACAGCTTATAGCGAGCGGTTTAGGGCTTAGTACATGGCTCATATAGAAATTTTAGCTTAGGCTAAGACTAAGGCTTAGGCTTAGTATCTCGAGAACGGCATGGCATGCATTATCCTTCGGCCCCTGAAGTTGACATGGGCCATGGCTCCTATAGGAGTGCCCTTCTTACGGTACGCTGACTCCTTAGCTCGGTACCGGAACCTCGGATAAAACTAACCATTCGAATGGATTCAAGGGCTCAAATTGTTCCTAGTCTTACTAATTTGGTGCCAGATAGTCCTAAGATTATTCCAAAATTTTCGACTCTTCCATATCTACTGAAAGTGTGACATCGGAGTAACAGTTGTAGAACATATTTCCATAGTCGCCATTAATATATAGATATGTATAGTCTTATTAAATAAATTGCAGTTACGTTTACAAGTTTCAGTGATTCGAATGAGGCGTTTGTGTTAATAATTTAAATTTGCTTCGCGGGTTCGCGTTACTGGTACGTTCATGCTTACACACATCTCAATTTGTCCCTACCTCAATCTTATCATCTATCCGTCTATCTTCATTTGTGTATTCCGCAGCTTATTTTAGATTGTCAAGAATGCGATTCCTATAAACCTGAAAATTGTTTTGCCCATCCAATTCGTTTCATAAAAGACGTTGAAGTCCCGCAGGTGAGTTAAGTATTTTTAATTGCTTTATATATATAAATGTAAGATGGTACATTATGAATCCTGTATTCTTCGTGTATGATACATAATAAAATATGTAATATATGTTCTACTGTAATGATCTTTCATATTAGAACTGGTGTATTATTTCTAGTACGATACTTTTTATGTTGTTATGATTTTCTGTCACAATATGGGGCAGTGTCCCATATAAAGCTTCTTTTGCCTTATAGAATACTTTAACGCCGAGTTGATAGCTGACTTTCGGTTTGCTTACAACATTAGTATTATTTAAGATGTTTTGGCGTATAAAGTTGTTAACCTAACAAACTGCGTTGCACATAGCAATATTGGGAAAGTTATTTAAAGGTAGTCCAGTCGTTCGTCTTATTTCTTAGGAATATATTGTTGGTTCCATTACAGTTTATGTTTTAAACGTATTATTTATTTGTTTTTCATGCAATACGATTTCTAAAATGGTTTAGCTTAGTGTAAGTTTGGAAAAACTATTGTGTGTTCGATTTGAAGGGAACTCCTCCTGAAAAACGAGCCCGATCAACGATACCACATCCACTTGAAATACGACAGTCTCATATTGCTGGCGATGGGGTGTGGACCGATGAAGAACTACCAACAAACATGGCTTTTGGACCGTACGAGGTAAAGTGTAATTATGCAACAGTTTCGGTAAAGGTTTCCATTCACTGTGTCTCATTACTTTTAATTCTCTCCCATAGCATAAATGTCATTGGAAAGCTAAATCTTGCATACTAATCTTAATCTTTAGATATATATTTACACTAAATATTATCTCTCAAGTGAGGGTGAAACGGGGCGATCGTTACAGGCGTGGATCTAAGGGGGATTCGTCCAAACTTTAGATAGTTGTAGTGAGGAACCCATACTGTTAATGTTTGCCTCAAACGAATCTGGAACCTGGTCTTATAATGAGCATCTTCTTCGTTAGAGTGAATGATGAGCAGATAATGTTATTAAGCAGTTTACAAAAGTTCTTTTAATTGTTTGAAAGTGCGTTGGGTACGTTTTTACCTCTGGAAAGTGCTGAATGCTAAATTTTGGCATTGTTTCAGTTAGATGTTATTCTACTGGAGATAACCACAAGCTTCCCAACCCTCACCACGAAACCAAAACAAGAGTTGTTTTCAAAATTTCTCAGCCCATAGTGTTAGCCTCCGTCAGTCTGTGAAAAAACTTAGAATCAGCAAGGTCGCATACCGAAACAGACAAAAAAGAAATACGATTTTTCCCTTAACGTCCTCATTAAAAACTCCGATCGCTTCGCTCGCTCCGTTTCAAAACTTTAAAGTTTCTGCACTAAAACTAGTCAAAATTTTGAGTTTTTTAAATTTAGTTTTTGCAGAGGGTTGGAATACATATATAAATGTAATTGGGGTTGCCAAAATGAATACTGTGTTCGCGTGGCATGCATTCAATAGGGCAGCCACTGCAGTCTTCGCGTGCAAGGTACAGTAGTTCTTATTTGATTATGCTGAAAATGTTCTTAACATGTCTTTTTATGACTGAATTTGGTGTATGAAGTTCGGGTTTGAAATAGTCGCGGAGCACAGACGAGGCACAGTCAAGCTGCTGCATTTCCATCTTGGCGCGCGAGTTAGACCTGTATTAATTATTTTGGGGTTCCGTGTATACGAGATTATATGACTTATTTTATGTTTAACTTAATGATGAATTTTCGGCATTTTACATGGTAACACATTAAAAATGATCTGTTAATGTCGAGAAATTTGATATAAAATCGGGAAATTCACAGCTGTAAAATTGTGGCATCATTGCTTATTGTATTAATTCAAGACTGTCTCATAAGCTTGTGTTTATTTATGTATTTTTAATATGTTTGACCTTCGACGACATAGACGCGCTCATAGTGGTCATTTTTAACTGTCACTATCACACTCCTTTTCAAATGGTTGTGAGAGGAAAATAATCGGTTTAACCTTTTTCTCGCTTGGAGGGGGAATGGCTCTTCAAATACTATATCAACATTCAAAATGGCACAAACCGAAGCAATGTTTTTCATTACGTCGGTTTCAATAATATCCAAGGGGTGCCAAGACAGACATCGCTTGCGTCTTTGGCACAGTTAACCGTGATAAGAAAATGCGATCTTTTGGTGTAAGAATGTATTGGCTTCTCCGAGTTGATGGTGGCACCCGAAAATTTTTCGGTGCCCTCTTGCAAAAACGTGTGCCCCCGTTCATGTGCCGTATCGAAATTTTTGGCTACTCGTGTTTTTCTGCTGCCCGGCAAAATTTTTTGCTTACTATGGTAAAAACATTCCAGTTAGCATAAAAACTTTTATGTGTGAAAACTGTAAGTAAATTCTGCACTTTTAACGTAAAGTTAGTTTAGAATTGTTTTAACCGCAATAGAGGCGTTTTAACAAACTTTCTGGCGCAGTGTAATAACAATTTTAGCTTTTTTCTTTATAAACACCTAATATTTAAAATTTTTAGATTTCTAAGTCTCTGATTAAATAAGGCTCCCACTATTTTTAGCAGCACTTCTTGTTCCACACCCGGCGGGCGGTTTATGCCTCCTTGACAATTTTTTTGTGAATGGAGAGGTCAGAATTCAGGATGTGCTATTATTTCTCATAACCCGCTTGTTAGCAACCCATAATAAACATTGACGTGTATGCTAATGTAGTGGTGTGATAATTACGTGGGCTATATACGTAACTTTTAAGAGCTTTATTTGCTAAATTCAATTTAATCGAATCGCTTCGAAGTTAGGTAGTTGTAATAATTTAGGGAGAATTTACCAGCGATTGCAAGAAAGCTGATGAAAGCGGATATGCTTGGCAGGTTATCTTTTATGTTTTTTGTTCAAGTATATGCTTTTATCTCTGTTCTTATGGGACCTTATGATATATATACTTTCCAGGCGGAAGTGTTTGTCGCTGTTGAGTTAACGAGTTACCTCCTTGGAGTAAACTATCGCATTGTTATTCTCACCGATAGCCAGGCATCTGTCAAAACGTTTGAACTCATACTTGTCATTCCGCACTGGTCAAACACTGTATCCTGCCATTTGGTGTTTGCCTTCTGCTATTAATATCCCTTTCAGTAAAGACTCGCTGCGATAACCCAGCGTGATGGTGCAACTAACAGCACCTAAATTTATGATCTTCATAGGGCTGGTACCTTTCGGTTGATAAAGTTCTTTTTGCTAACTGCAAAGAAACAATGGAGTGGATATACTTTCTTCCTTAGGTGCACGACATTGCAGTTAGCAAAATCTAATCTAATCACGGGTTATTGTTGGCTGAAAAAACATCTTTTCAGGTTGGGTCTTGAAGACAGTCCCATTTGCCAGCTTTGTAATTCGGGTAACGACCCACCTCGTTCCCCGCCCCCCCGCCCCCTTTTTGGTGCAAGGATTAAATAGCACACACCGCCCTCTCTCCAAATTCAACCGCCCGCCGGGTGTGGAACAAGAGAAGTGCTGCTAAAAATAGTGGGAGCCTTATTTAATAGAGACTTAGAAATCTAAAAATTTTAAATATTAGGTGTTTATAAAGAAAAAAGCTAAAATTGTTATTACACTGCGCAGAAACTTTGTTAAAACGTCTCTATTGCGGTTAAAACGATTCTAAACTAATTTTACGTTAAAAGTGCAGAATTTACTTACAGTTTTCACACATAAAAGTTTTTATGCTAACTGGAATGTTTTTGCCATAGTAAGCAAAAAATTTTGCCGGGCAGCAGAAAAACACGAGTAGCCAAAAATTTCGATACGGCACATGAACGGGGGCACACGTTTTGCAAGAGGGCACCGAAAAATTTTCAGGTGCTAGCCATGAGGACTCGGAGAAGCCAATACATTCTTACACCAAAAGATCGCATTTTCTTATCACGGTTAACTGTGCCAAAGACGCAAGCGATGTCTGTATTGGCACCCCTTGGATATTGTTGAAACCGACGTAGGTGAAAAACATTGCTTCGGTTTGTGCCATTTGAATGTTGATATATCACATATTTGAAGAGCCATTCCCCCTCCAAGCGAGAAAAAGGTTAAACCGATTATTTTCCTCTCACAACCATTTGAAAAGGAGTGTGATAGTGACAGTTAAAAATGACCACTATGAGCGCGTCTATGTCGTCGAAGGTCAAACATATAAAAAATACATAATGAACACAAGCTTATGAGACAGTCTTGAATTAATACAATAAGCAATGATGCCACAATTTTACAGCTGTGAATTTCCCGATTTTATATCAAATTTCTCGACATTAACAGATCATTTTTAATGTGTTACCATGTAAAATGCCGAAAATTCATCATTAAGTAAAATATAAAATAAGTCATATAATCTCGTATACACGGAACCCCAAAATAATTAATACAGGTCTAACTCGCGCGCCAAGATGGAAATGCAGCAGCTTGACTGTGCCTCAGTCTGTGCTCCGCGACTATTTGAAACCCAAACTTCATACACCAAATTCAGTCATAAAAAGACATGTTAAGAACATTTTCAGCATAATCAAATAAGAACTACTGTACCTTGCACACGAAGACTGCAGTGGCTGCCTATTGAAATGCATGCCACGCGGAAAAAACACAGTATTCATTTTGGCAACCCCAATTACATTTATATATGTATTCCAACCTTCTGCAAAAACTAAATTTAAAAAACTCAAAATTTTGGCTCGTGTTTCCTGCAGAAACTTTAAAGTTTTGAAACGGAGCGAGCGAAGCGATCGGAGTTTTTAATGAGGACGTTAAGGGAAAAATCGTATTTCTTTTTTGTCTGTTTCGGTATGCGACCTTGCTAATTCTTAGGTTTTTCACAGACTGACAGAGGCTAACACTATGGGCTGAGAAGATTGGAGCAAAGAGCTCTTGTTTTGGTTTCGTGGTGAGGGTTGGGAAGCTTGTGGTTATCTCCGCGAGGTGAGATAACATTACTAACTGAAACAATGCCAAAATTTAGCATTCAGCACTTTCCAGAGGTCAAAACGTACCCAACGCACTTTCGAAACAATTAAAAGAACTTTTGTAAACTGCTTAATAACATTATCTGCTCATCATTCACTCTAACGAAGAAAATGCTCATTATAACCAGGTTCCAGGGATTCGTTTGAGGCAAACATTAACAGTATGGGCTCCTCACTACAACTATCTAAAGTTTAAAACGAATCCCCCTTCAGATCCACGCCTGTAACGATCGCCCCGTTTCACCCTCACTTGAGAGATAATATTTAGTGTAAATATATATCTAAAGATTAAGATTAGTATGCAAGATTTAGCTTTCCAATGACATTTATGCTATGGGAGAGAATTAAAAGTAATGAGACACAGTGAATGGAACCCTTTACCGAAACTGTTGCATAATTACACTTTACCTAGTACGCTGCCAAGAGCCATGCTATTGTTGGTAGTTCTTCATCGGTCCACGCCCCATCGCCAGCAATATGAGACTGTCGTATTTCAAGTGGATGTGGTATCGTTAAATCGGGCTCATATTTTTTCAGGAGGAGTTCCCTTCAAATCGAACACACAATAGTTTTTCCAAACTTACACTAAGCTAAACCATTTTAGAAATCGTATAGCATGAAAAACAAATAAATAATACGTTTAAAACATAAACTATAATGGAAACAACAATATTATTCCTAAGAAATAAGACGAACGACTAAGACTACCTTTAAATAACTTCCCCAATATTGCTATGTGCAACGCAGTTTGTAGGTTAACAACTTTATACGCCAAAACATCTTTAATAATACTAATGTTGTAAGCAAACCGAAAGTCAGCTATCAACTCGGCGTTAAAGTATTCTATAAGGCAAAAGAAGCTTTATATGGGACACTGCCCCATATTGTGACAGAAAATCATAACAACATAAAAAGTATCGTACTAGAAATAATAATTCTAATATGAAAGATCATTACAGTAGAACATATATTCTATTTTATTATGTATAGTAGCACGAAGAATACAGGATTCATAATGTACCATCTTACATTTATATATATAAAGCAATTAAAAATACTTAACTCACCTGCAAACTTAGACATCTTTGTGAAACAATTGATCGGCAAAACAATTTTTAGGTTTATAGGAGTCGCATTCTTGACAATATAAATAACTGCGGAATACACAAATGAAGATAGACGGATAGATGATAAGATTGAGGTAGGAACAAATATGAGATGTGTGTAAGCATAAACATACAGTAACGCGAACCCGCGAAGCAAATTTAAATTATTAACACAAACGCCTCATTCAAATCGCTGAAACTTGTAAACGTAACTGCAATTTATTTAATAAGACTATACATCTATACTATATATTAATGGCGACTATGGAAATATGTTCTACAACTGTTACTCCGATGTCACACTTTCAGTAGATATGGAAGAGTCGAAAATTTTGGAATAATCTTAGGACTATCTGGCCGCGAATTAAGACTCGAACAATTTTGAGACCCTTGAATCCATTCGAATGGTTAGTTTTATCCGAGGTTCCCAGAGTTACGAGCGGTAAGCGTCGTAAGAAGGGCACTCCTATAGGAGCCATGGCCCATGTCAACTTCAGGGGCCAAAGGATAATGCATGCCATGAGTTTCTCGAATTACTTAACCTAAGCCTTTAGTCTTAGCCTAAGCTAAAATTTCTATATGAGCCATGTACTAAGCCCTAAACCGCTCGCTATAAGCTGTTGTTTTTTCTAACGTTATAACGTCCAGCCCCTAAAGTGGACGTGGGCCGAAGCCTCGGGGTTCCAGCAATGGAAAATAGAGTTAGACTCATGTGGCCTGTCCACGGTGGAAGCATAGGGACCCTTCTCACTTTTCAGATCCCACCATCTTTTTCGTTCCCCACGTAGCCAAAACCCTAGTCTTTCTAAATGCAAATTCTTTATTTCTCCAAATTTATGTTTTCTGTGTGAAAAATGTTTTTAAAACATAATTATATACCATTGTTTCTAATGCTAAAGCGGCGTTTCACCCAAAGTACTTGTACGACAGCAAAACAACATGAAAATATGGCAATAATTAGGCTTTTTAAGCTAAATTTACCCCCTCCAGAATGAACACGGGGAAGTGGGCGGCGAAAGTTCCCCACTGTTCGGAGGAATGTGGACAGCCAGGTTTTGTCGGGTAATTTAACTCAGCAAAACAGAGTTTTAGTCTCTGAAGCCTGCAAGGAGCTATTAGGTATTTTGCTCCATGGTCTGTGGACATAGGATCTTCACCAGTTTTATCATAGAAAATGCATCAAAATTAATAAACCGAAACTATATAAATATTAAATATTATCCGAAATATTAGATGTCTTCCTTCTTTGGCATTCTCACCGCCTGATATAGTTTAAATTTTATCGTATAAAGCATTCATGCCCATGGTCATCCCTATGCATGGATCATTGTTACTTCATTAACTCAAGTTTAATGAAAATAAATAAACAGGAACTTTTGAATTTAAGGATGAAAACAGTAGTTATATAAAGCACATAATTTTAGTTGAATTCTTTATGCTGCAGGGTTGGCTCAGCAATCAG
>JASANE010023156.1:0-14937 GCA_030248225.1 Trileptium ribeirensis
TCACGGTATAAATAGCTCACCATGTGGAAGTCCTAAGAATTTTGGCTCGATTTTGATCGCTTAGAATTGTAACCCTATTTTGTCGTGACCTATGTGGTCGCCACAGGGTACCGATAGTCCCTGAAAGTTTAACGTCGGATGTTCTATTTGGTAGTTTGGCAATTCTTTGTATTCATAGGCGATGATGGAGTTTTCTAATAAATTTTATCTGAGATTTGAGTGTGATATCATCGTGAGTGACTTCGGTAGATAATTTTGTGGATTCCTCTCGTCATAATTTCGTTAATGTTGTAGGCAGACACTGGTGGCGAACCGCACGTGTCAGGGCTTGGGTTAGTCTCATCCGCGAGCCGTGGCACGTAGGATTGGCCAGTCCATGCGGACGAGCATATAGCGCTGTCTAATCGAATAACACAGGACACGGTTGATTACTTTCAAAACTTTTATTTCATCTTTATTTACAATGTCACGGGTTAGGGGCGAAAGAATAATACAGTACGCCGATAGTAACATAATCGTAGTAGCTGCACCATCGTGGGAATTACATGTGGCTCGACATAAATTGGGGTCTACTCCTATTGGGGCACAGAGCGAGAGAGGGCCCGACAAGACGGGGCATCAGAAATCTTTATCCCAGAGCTCCTTCGTTCGTGTGGCTATGGGTTTCAAAACAAAGACTGATGCGCTTCAAAGTTCGCTCAGCGTAGCGCGTGGCGCTACCATGGTGCCTGGAAGAATGAGGTGCAAGCCAGGGTTAACACCGAGTCCGCGTGGATAAATGCTTACGACGAAGGGGTTGCGTTCAAATAATGATGCGTCACCTAATACGCGGGTCGATGCATGGTTATGGATACCAAATCGGGGATGGTGCAACTCGGTGCGTAATTACGGGCAGAAATCAGTGGAAAGTCTTAAACATTAGAATATGGTACCGAACAATGCATGGTCATGAGCACGAAAATATAGTAAAAGTCAGTGTATAGTTATGGTTATTACATCGGCTACAATACAAATATGAGTAGGCTAGCAAACACTGAATTGAAATGCGAGGTCCAATCGGGACCACCAGATATGCACAAACTCCGTCCGGTATGAGTCTTGGCTTGTTAAATTTGCCTACCGTCCCTATTGAGTCTTCCACATGGTGTCGCCATGAGAGCGGGTTTTGTGCCATATGCGAACTATGACGGTTCCGACGGCTAACCGTATTCAGGGTGACGTATTGTCCTTAGTTTACCGAGACGTACTCCCTTTGGAAAAGGGGGGGGGCATGTTCATAACAACATTCCCTCGACGTAAATGGATTCTATAGTCCAAATAGAACTAGGGCTGCCCCCCTCTCCACAGAAATCAGCGAATGGTTGTCTTGCGGCGATGAAATTAATTTTGGCGGTGCAGCACGCCATGAACTACTCTGTAAGTGCCGGGGGCGCAGTTTTGAACACTTTAAGGGGTCGCCCTACCTACAGTTCAACGGCCTAATCTGGTGGGGGACGAGCCTTTGCCATCCTTGGTGATTTCCTAGGCAACCAATTTTGTAGTCCTAATAGTTTCGGCGGATGATCGCGACTGCCCTACAGTCGGGTTTTGGCTTGCACTCTGGGGTGCATTTGGCACTTATGTATGGGGCACGGGACGTACTGGGAGTCGGCCCGCATTTCAACAGATGTCGTAGTTTCGTAGGCACAACTTGATAGCCCTGCCGGTTCGTTTCAGACGTTTACTTTGGACGGATGGTGCACGGGGCGTTTCGTCCTCGGACGCGTCTGCGCCCTTTTTTGGTTGGTGTTTCTTTGTTTGTTTCTTTCTCTTTCCTTTGCCTCTTTTTTGTCGTTCCTTTCTTTTGTCTTTTTCCTACAACTCATCCTATGGCCTTAGGGTACTGTGTACGCTGTAGTTGTACAGCGTCTCGACTGCACAATCGAAATCGTACGATCGAGTTATCATCGACATGGTAGTCGATTCTACTAAATATTTATAGTCGAGTGGATAGTACGAAGGATTCTGCAGCGGGCTTAAATTCCTCTTGCAGGATCGAGCCTGAAAACTGGAAAATTAAAAAGAGAGGAGGAGATAAACAAGGAGAAAGCTAAATCGGGGCATACGTAGTACATAGCCCAACGGGCAACCAGCGATAAAGAAAAAACACGGCCAAACTCAGCGATAAGCTCGCTCCAAAGAAAAGACGGGGTTTTGCACTTGCTCGATTTGGGTTCTAAACCGTTCAAGCAAGAGGGGGTTAATTTTGTTTATTGGACTAATGATATTATGTATTTATTTTGAAAACGGAAGCACAGGAATGTACCTTTAATAAGTACACGACAACTGGGGATGGTGTCTGGCCATGCCGTCGGTTCATTTTGGTAGAAACGTTTTCTCAGGCACTAGACCCAAACCTAGACCATGTTTACGTATTACAGCGAACTTTTGTAGGTTTGATAGTTTAATCGAAGTAGTTCCAGTGGAAAATGGTATAATGCCGTGCCTTAAACGAGTTGCTAGCGAGCGGTGTCATAAGGGGCTGTCGGAATCTCGGACGACCGGGGGCATTGCCCTTTTGCTGCATAGTCGGATAAACTCAGGGACGGGGCGGTCGCCTAGTATTGTTTCAGTTGGTTGTTCGGGGTTCCTGTCTGCTTTAAATGTCTACCAAATTTGCTGACCTCTAGACAATGCTCTTATGGCTTTTAATAATAATCGAACAAGATATTGGCACAAAATGAGAGTAACATAATTGAACTAAGGCAGTACGTAAAAATCGCTCCTCGCGGAGTGCAAACACCTTACGCTCAAGCTGAAATACTTAAAACTTTTCCAATCTTTGGTGTTCCCAAAATTTTCCTAACTCGTTCGGATAAACGAATTTTTGGGGCTTCCTAAAGCCCAATGGAGGCTAGTCCTACGTTCCTAACCGCTGCGTCTGTTCGAGCTCAAACACGGCATGAACGTCGAACGGTCAACTGAACTATAAATTTGGAAACCATAACTGTAAATCACGAAGCAAGTCCCTACTGTTTCATTGGAAAATTTTACCGTGGTCGGCTCAGGAAAATTCCATAACCCTAACTCAAGAGCTGCAAGTCATGTAAAACATGGACGAAAAAAAGCGTCCGTTTTGCGTTCTACTACTTAAGACCACGGGGAATCAGAAAGACTTCGACTTTGTTTCCTACAATTTATTACCATCCCGCGCAATTACTCACAATGCCCAAAACGGAACTCGACTTGATAAGGTTTGTCAAGGAACTTGTAAAAATGTAGCAAGTCGGCGGGGAGGAAAAGCGAGACATCTAACGACAGACATCAGGTCGACCTATGGGGTACGAGGATGTGCTACTGTCGACCAAATTTCAATAAATGGTCTGTCACTGTTAGATTTGGGGATAGTAAACCCCATGATCCAGGATATTCCATATTTTCAATTACAATCTTCGATCCGGAGCAGCACTTGCTAGCCCCCCTCGCGAGACAAAAGATGTCTGCGCGGGTCCTCCAACGGTCGAATCCCATTCCAGACGCAAAACAGAAAAAAGCACGAGAAAGCGAAAACTCATTATGAAACTATACTTAAACACTAACGTCGGAGCCGGTCAGTAAAGTTGAACTGATTCCAAGAGTCGACGCGTTCGCCATCGCCTCAAATTTTCTGCCTGTATTGTAGGATACTGATTTTGTCGTTATCCAATCTCTGACGATTTTTTGACGCCCACTTTTCTAAGTTCAAACCCGGTTGCCCAATTAGAAAATTTCCCAAATTTTATTTTTGACAGGTTTCGTAAACCCTGGGTCCCTTTTAGAGAGAGTCGGCTTCAATCGAAATTGCCGACGTCAAGTTTGAACCCTCCGAATACTCGGAGGTCAGCTATCTGCAAGTTTGACCCGAATTTTCTTGAAATTTTGAACCCTGTCCCATCTGTATTTTCAAATTTATGTCAATCAACTTAAAATTTTTTACCTTAGACCCCATCACTCAAATCTTTAAACCTCTTACCCAACCGAAATCGTGCGTTATTCTCCGACTGTGCCACGAAAGTGATTGGATCACCTGTCAAATTTAAAATGGTTAAGTCGAGTCATATATGGGAATGGTCGGAATAAGCTAGGAATTTATCCTCGTTTCAGGTCAAACTCGTCTTCATGTCCCCATTCATCAAATTTTGTTGGCTAACTCGTATTCGTGAAGCTTAACTCCTATTGTTCGGCGAGTTAGCGGTCCCATCCATCATATGCGCAAGCGTTCTAAAAGTCCAACTGGGTTCTAAATTCTCCATCGAACTCATGGGTCAACGTACAGACATTGCACGTTTATATATCGGCTCGTGGGATAAAGCCAAACATTCCGTTCTGACGCTTTCCCTGTAGTCGTAGCATAGTGTTTCTGAACGTCCCAGGGAGAAGCTGGTGACGGGAATGAAACCATCTTGAGGTAGGAAGTGCGACATACTCCCAGGGGCTCTCAACGAAAGGATCCCTGGTCTGAGACCTCGGTAACCCACAGGAGGGCCCGAAACACACTCCCTTCCTCCCCGAGCGTCCACGTCCAGTCCGTCCGTAAAACTTATTAATTTAATGGAATTTTGTATGTAGTGTCCTAGTCCGACCTATTTTTGTCATGTACTCATATATATATATACATAGGTCCGAGCACTTACTTTATATACATACCTATTATATTAACACATATACACACAATACACACTAGACACACAGGCGACCTGAGCGACAGAAAGGTCGCTCAAGGTCGCAACGGAAACATACAACACAACAGCAACCGACAAAAGAAGTCGGTTAGAGAAAGGAAAAGAGAAAGCGAAAAGGGCAACGTGGACACGGAGAGAAAAGAAGGGACGTGGGAGGGGAAGCGGGACAAAGTTAATTCCGGGGGATTTTAGAGGGGCTGGGGTGAGATTCGGTCCCAGGACGAAGAACGAGGCCGATCGATACCAAACACGAGGTGGGTGGACGCAGTATCGGGTCGGGACCCACATATGGGTTCCGGTGTATGTAAGTACGTAGGCCTTCAGCGGGCTTTCCCGCGCTAACGGTAGGGCGAAGCGACCCTGGAAGGGCGATTCGAAGGAGGGGTGATTTCCTTGCCCAAATGGCAGCAGTTAGAGGGACACTAAAATCACCACGGATAAAGAGAGTGTCAATGGTGGTGGGTGCAACTTCGTCGGCCGTCCCGGGTTAACGGGGCAACAGGCGGAGGCCCGCAGGGTATATTTGGAGACATCTCGACACGGCGAACGCAATTGTCTACTTACGATTCAGAAATTAATTTTCGGGTGTTTTGTACCCACCCTCAGTTGGTATTCCAAACTAGGGGCACTTTGGCGGGTTATGACGGGCTAGCGGGAATGCGTGAGGAGGTCCGCCGTATATCGTTGTGCTTGCCGAAGGTAGGCGAATTGAATAAGGTGTCGCATGTGCACAGTCAAAGTCAGGGATCAAGTACGGAGATGGTGCACAACAGACAGAATTAGAATTTTATGTCAAATTTTCGTAGTGTATCATACACTGATTACCAAAGATAAATCACGTAATAGCGGGGTCACTTGTCAGGTCGAGACCTGCCTGGTCTCATTAGATGCCCCAACGGATACACTACTCATGGACGTGCAAAATTCCGGTCGATGATTCGGCGATAAAAGAAAGACCGGTTACCATGGCGCTAATCAAGCAATTTTGGGGCGTTGAGGACGAGGAAGCACAGAGATCTCGCACCATAGACCGATGCCGTGGAAGAAAAGAGAGGATTTGTCCGGTGGGGCGGGAAAAAGAAAATATCGGGACCCTAAAGTCAGGTAGACACATGCACATATATATCTATACATATACCTAAAAGTTATTTCTACTCCGGGCCACTGTTAACAGCCAAACTTACCGTAAGTAACGGCTGTTAATTTCACTTTAATGTGTTTACCCGTCTGATTTAAGGTTAAATTCTTATGCGTTTAGAGCCATTCTGGCCTCATCAGGAAGCCCGTTAATTTCCCTATGGAAAAGTACTCGGGTTAGTTTCCCGAAATTAGGGCCGTTAAACGGCTATGGGCCGACAAATGATCCCGACGGCCGTCATTTCCGAATAGTCGGACACTACCGTACCCCTAATTTAAACTTTTAGCTTTTCTTCGTATCCGTGACCATGGCGACGCGTATTACGCGCGACCATGGTTACATATGTTATTCAGCGTGCGTAAATTTCATATTCTTGATTTCGATCACTAGTGGGGTAATAATCTAGCTCGATTAATCAATGGCCTCCTATCCCCGGACAGTCGCAACTATGAATTTTCAATGGGGAAATAGGGGCAACTGGTCGAGTTCCGTTCATGTTTCCTATCTCGATGCCGGTTAGAGACCCTGTTATATTCCTCATTGTTCCAAACTTTGAACCCTTAACCGAAGCAAACTCACTATGGGCTTACGTGAGCCCGTCCAAAATATATAGTTATAAGATAAGACATGCAACGGCAATATGAATGGCAAAATATATGTACAAAATATCAATAAACAACGCAACTAGTAGCAACCATGGCACCATCAACATACCATCACTGTGTAAATTTCTGTCCCACAAGCCATGTCTTGTTCAATTTGAGGTGTATTTGAGAATTTTAACGCCGAAATTTTTCAAAGCGCGCGTAACGGGCCGGAACGGTCCTGTTACAATATACTATGGTGTCATCGACACCTTACATTTATAAACAATACAAAAAAGGCGGGAAAATTATAGTAAATTGAAATTTCAAATTACATATTAAATGTACTATTCCGTGCACCGTCTCATTAACAGTACCGCGTGAGGTGACAGCGCAAATATTTAGCTACACGGCATGCTTATAACGCGGAAACAACAAACAAAATCATTTCTGCAGACTATCGTCATCATTGAATGGGATTTGACTGTATTTATGGCACTAACATCCACTGTGTCCTGGACATCATACGAATGATATAAAACATAGTGATGGTGTACTTTACACTATATCGTTGATGATGTTACGCAAGCTGTACGTGGATACAACTTCCACATGGCGGGCGGGCAACTGACAACGAGAATGCTGCATAGATTAGTGGAAAAGCAGTGTTTAAACCTAGCTGGACGTCATGAAAGGAAATACCGTAAAGTAGCAAATGAAGATCAGAAGCTGCGAAGTCGCGTAACAAATCTTGAGACAACAATTATATTTTATCAAAGGAAAGTCCCACATCGTCGATCCCGCAGTGATACTCGACCGCCAGTAGACGATCGACAGCGTCAAGAACAACCGTCTACTTTTCGCCGGTTTCGTCGCCATCGAAATCGAACCTGTATTGGTAACTACACATCAACCTCCAAGACAATACGTGGCTTCTCGCCGTGTTGTTAGCTAGTAATGCGGATGTAAAAGGACAGGGTAGTGATCAACAACCTACGATGCGATCCTATACTACTTTACAATACGTTTCTGTTATGAATCAAGACAAACGTCAACGTGTGAATGGAAGTCTTGGCGTCCTGATGTTCAGAAACGATCTCAGGTAAGTTCCCCAGAACACGATTCACGAACACGACCTCGACTTCTTAAATTCTTGATATTGCGGTAAGATTCTTTTAAACATCTCAAACAATTTTGATCTCAATAACTTTTCAAGCAGTTTTAAGCGATTTTAGCGTCAATTTTTACGGGTTTTAGAATTGAACGTTTGCAAGTTGTTTATTTTATAAATCTGGTGTTTGAGTTAGTAATTTTGAAATTTTGAGTTAGTAATAAGAGATGATATATAACAGTTCTACACCGCATTTATGGAACTTCAATTCATTCTAAAATATCTATATTTTTATGTTAGTACTTCTTACTTTTTCTGTACAAACTTAATAATATGTCGGTTCAAAAACTTTAGGTATTTTCTTCGGGTTTTGGAATAACCTAGGGTAAACCTTGATATTCGTATTTCATATTCCTGCTACAGCAAATGGCAGCAAAACTGGTATATATTTATTTAATTCAGAACCATTGGGTTTGCATAACTACATTACAAATCATGTCGACTTACCGTCAATATTTCTTTAAAATGGTTACGCAATTACAAATTCAATTTTCTACACATTTTCCATTTCAAATTCCTTTCTAAATTCGGGAATTTATTCCAAAATATATATTAATCTTAGAATAAAATTTGACGTAGACCGTTTTTTATAAATTTTCAGTCCTTTTAGAAAATTCACCGGGTCGCTTTCGAGCTGGAGTCGGGATCTAGTTTTACGACTCAGCGGTGAAAGACTGACGGCCCAACGTCGGTTTATAGTACGTCCAACAACCATTAGAAAAATGGCCAACTCATGATGGAGTCTACCGTATATTTCTTTATTTAAATTTGTTACATTATAATCTGTTATAATGAAATAGCAGGGAATTAATAGGCAATTATCGCCGCATATTCGAAACTGTTGTGGACATCTTTGTAATTCGTCACTGCCAACATCTCTATTGCTGGTGAAGTTAAATTTATCTAAACATAGAGAATATGCACATACAGACAAAAACACATACATACATACTATATTCATTGTTGCTGCGCTTTTGCTTGCTTCGCTACCGTCGCTTTTGCGTAAATATATCATGTTAGAATAGCTACCTATTATTACTAACTCCTGTCGTTATGTATATATAGTTTGTGTTTTATAGTATTGTTTATTTCATTTTTGCTTATTTTGTATACTTCAAATGAAACAGAGATCAGATTATATCTGGGATTTTATTTTAGCGCTATTCAGTTGTATTCGTATTATCGAACTGGTATCAGTTATTTTTGCGTTGTTAAATGAGTACTTACTAGTGCAATAATTTCTTCGTAACTCAAACATAAACTTTTGTTAATTATTAATTATATTGCTGTTTGGATAAAACTCTACGTTTTCTAACCTGATTTTCTACTTTCATTAAACTAGCTTTCCTACATTTGAATCAATGTGAGGTTTTGGATTGGAAAGTCAATAACGCATAACCAAGGAGTTGGGGGTACTTCTAGCCGCTTTACATATTCTTGAGTTGCAATGACAGCTATAGAGCGAATTGTGTTACTTTGAGACGCATATTAACGCTGCACAAGTCGAAAACATACCGGAAGTGATAACGGAGAAGATTGTAAACGAAGTACAAGATAAATGGAGCGAACTTCTTAAACAAAACAATTGGACCGATGAAGGAAGAATCACACAAATGCGACGGTATTACGAGATCAAGTGGCCAAAATTCGAACAAAATGCCGAACACTTAAGATCATGGGAGAAGAATACCGTCAAGTAATCCAACAATACGTAAAGAATGTTCAAGAATGGATGACGAGTATGCTAAAGAACAAAGTCGGACAAGTACAGAATTTACCGGAAGTGATAGCGATTCCACTTGACTATGCCGATATTATGAACAAGCATATGGAAAACACCATATCACGAACGGTACCAAACCAAAGAATAGACGCTATGAAAACGCTGGGGAATATAACAAAAGGGATATTCCAAGAAGGTGAAACATGGGTCAGCAATGGAAAAGCCTTTAGATACATCAAAGGAAGAACTCACAACATGAAAATAATCACTGAAGATGAATACAAACAAGCGAAAAAAGAATCCGTTGGTTCGTCGGAAACAGGAAAGAACAAATCCTGCAAGGAATCCACGTGGCACAAAAACAATCCCTGGACACACAAAGTTCGCAGGGTAGGTTTACGACGATCGAGCAACTATAACTACACGAAGGGTGGAGGAGTTGGCGAGCCAGCCGCGCGTCGCTACGTCACGAAATCTTAGATCAAAAAGGCAGAAAATGAGGGAAGAAAGGACCAGTTGACAGCCAGCCGGGGACACTAGGACTTTCGGAACTCATTCCGAACAAAAATTATCAATAAGAAGGGGACCATAGAATGCTGACAATGGAACGACGCTGGACAATGAATACGAAACGAATTGGACAAAGAATCGATGCGAAAACGATACGAAATCAATCGACGACCAAAAATTGAAACGAAACGAACAGACCGATAGAAATTGAAAGAATTCTGCGTAGTTCGACAACGATAACGACCACAAAAAAGCCGGTACGTAATAAAGCCGGTGACAAATTTCCCAGCCACGCCGAGATCAGACGCCCCGAAGAAATGGCAGTGATCTCAAAACCTGAATCTCAACGCAAGATCGACAGAGACGATTACGTATGATTGCAGCGGACTACATCCCCGACAAAAAAGACGATATAATAATAATAATTATAATAATTTTTGCCAAAAATAATCATGCCTAGTCCCGACCAAAGAAGAAAGCCTTAAAATCTGCCAAATAAAAATAGTGCCTATATATTTTTGTTGTAATTAATGATTGTCGTGTTATTAACTTGTATTACTAACATATTTTATATGTTTTCAGGCTTTTGAGTTTTATGTTTTGGCGGAACTCCGCAAGTCTGAAGAAACCAGTGACAAAGAAAAAAAGAAAATAAAAATTTAAGAATTGGGGCGGCAACTAAAATTTGAAATATAAAATCCGGATGGATGTAAATAAAATAAAATCGGGAAGGAAAAATGAAAAAAAGATCCGGTAAATAGAAGAAATAAAATCGAGAATGGAGGCGTCAGTAGAAGACGCTATCTCAGCGAAGGGGTGAAAGGTAAATGAAAGAATCAAACCGGGTGAGTTAAACCGGTAGGTGCAAAGAATAGTACGAGTGGTAGCTGCTAGACCAACAACCGGGGATGTCGGGGTCTAGTAGGCTACCAGGGGTACCAGGGCACAATTTCACTTTTTCTGGCGCAAAAATCTTTTTTCACTAAAATCCTTATTATATGCCTCCCTAACTTTTCCGTTTTCCTAAAACTTCAAAATTTATAAATTTGTTCTTTCTATTTTACCTAATTTGCAAAAATCCTTTCATTTTATTTACTAGCTAACATACGTTTTATGTTTTTCGATAGTTAGTTAACAGTCTTAGTTGTGATGTCTGTTTTATGTATTTGAGTTTTAATAATTTCTTAAAAACAGGGATCGGTTACATAGCTAACCATCCGGGTCAGCATTTGTATATTATCACGGCAGCATATAATGTGTTTATTTCAACGTTCTTAAAAAGTATTAAGAGTGCCCTGAGTGAATCTTCAAGCGCTAGCTTTTCGTTTTAGCTGTTTTTGTGCTTAACTTAATCTGGAATTTTACACTAAAGAATTGCATGTAAGGCTCGAAAAGAATGGAGCGTGCTAACGGAGAGTCTTCACAAATATAACCTTAGTACCAGTTAGTAATTATTTAATAATACTAGCATCCCAATAAAAGAAGTAGCAATAAGCTTAGTAGGAGTGATAGTATAATTATAATAGGCTTAGCAATACATTAAAAATTTTGGTCCGCGTGTCGAGTGATCAATACCAGGGCGAGAGTGTAGGTGGGTCTCAATAAATTAGTAGTGCTACTTGTGAAGTCTGGCAGCCAGCCGGGGTCGGCGATTCAAGTAATATTATTATTGCGAAGACAGGGCGAGGAATTGATTACCCTCTCGAGTCGCCGTTAGATCCCACTTACTACTCTTAGCAGCCAGCGGGGGGCTACGGGTGTCCACATACGATTAGCCAGCCGGGGCTCGTGTGGAGTAAGAAACTTCAACTGCACAGTAGTTGACCGCTACTGTACATCTTTAGTAACACAATTCGGCAGCCAGCCGGGTCGGCTTGTTTAACATAACGCGCACTATTAGTGTAAATCTAAGGCCTAGGTTAAGGTAATAATATACTCGAACGGTGTGTCAACCAGCGGGGGCGCGTTATGTGAACCCACAAGGGCTTTATTAAAGTAATAGATAACCTAATCTAGAACCACCATCGCTCAAGCATACTTCTTAAACATTAGCTGGTATAAGTTAAGGCTAAGGACTCAGGCCCAAGTACTAGGAAGCTGTAACGTAACCTAACGCAAAAGTAATAGAAATCGGTATAAGCAAGCATAAGCGGAAACAAGTGGCCGAGCTTTGTACACGTTCGAAAGTCAGACTGTACAAGCGTGAAACTCATACTGTGTAAGGGTTGAGGTCAGACTGTGCAAACTTTAACATCACACTGTGCAAGAGTGACCGGTATAGAACTAAGGTGATCAAAAATTCGGTACTGAAGAATAGTGCCGCGGCTTTTAAACACGAGTATTGAGAATGGTGCTGCGATATCAGAAATAATACGGATATCAGAAATATATCGCCGCAGTAATCTACGTATATAATATCAGTGTCTTAATATTTTATCTTACTTTGTAATAAACCTTCGCTATACGGGTCTGTTGCCGAATTACCTGGAACTCGAGCAACTAGAGCCGAGCAAGTATCACGCCGCATATCAAAATATAGGGCACGAGTACTGATCACGAAAAGAAAGACGCGCGCCGTATAAGGCGTCCCACCGGCATTCTACTGGCTACACCTCGGACCGCGTAATCTTGCGGTGACGAATCCCGTCCCTTTTTATAACCAATACCCGTCCAAAAAATCGCCAGCCTAACCCCAACCCTCCCTCCCCCCGCAAACAACATATAATAACATCTATAGCTTTCCAAACTTAGCCTAGGATTACATTTAGCCCTATAGTTTTATAGTTTTCTTTTTCTGTTCTTAACCTGCACAGGTTAAGCCCTGTTTTGCTTAATCTTAGCCAACTGTCCTAGACTTGGCATATTGTATAGACACGAATACATAAACATACTTAAACTTGTCAACCCTAACTAACCTAATTTACCTCATCCCGGGGAAACAACAATGTGTACCGACTTTTCTGAACTGGTACAAGCCTCTGTGAAAATGTAATCCAACTGCAGGTATACCAGTACATATTTATTTTGGTGGCTTTTCTTTCCTGTCTTACTTGAACTTGTAGTTTGAATTACTGGTTGAATAGCGCAGTAGGAGTTCAACTCCTGTCGGGGGTACAGACCTATTCCTTGCAGATGTCAGCACTTAATTCGAAAATCTCCTATCCGTCATGCGATTTGCGATAGTTTAACTTTACCATGTCAATAGGTTTATTAGATTTATTCGATCAAATTTCAAAGAACACACATATTTTAATAATACTTTTAGTCACTTGAACTACTATAATGAAACGACGACTTCAACGTTAGACATTTAGCTTAGTTTCTGAGACACCATTGGAGCGAAAATAGAATCATGTATAAATCCATAAAGAAGAAATAACTTTATAACATTTAATTTTCCCGTGCCAATATCTATTAGAGTCATTCGATCAAAATTCAAAGAACACACATATTTTAATAATACTTTTAGTCACTTGAACTACTATAATGAAACGACAAAATCAGAGTTAGACCTTTAGCTTAGTTTCTAAGACACCATTGGAGCAAAAAATGTCAAACCTAGTTCAATTTTGGCGTTATTTCCAAGACATCTATTTTTATAAAACGAAAACACAAAAATTATAATTTGTTATAATAGCGTTATAATAGTTTCGACATTTAAATTTGAGGTAAAAATTATATAATTTCTATTAACGAATCCCTATTTAAACGTATCTACAGGGAAGTTATTAATATTATGACAGAGGTTCAATTTATTCTTTAAAAAATTTAGATTCCATGGTGTCTTGAAAATGCAGCTATTAAAGTCAAAATTTATTAAATATTTAGATACATTCTTTAACAAACAATAACTTTAAACATAATCTTTAACGAATAATTTAATAAATAATATTGATATATTGAAAATGTATATAGATATGAAAATTTGCAGATAATATTTCTGTAGAAAACAGAAATAGTCAAATAAAATTTTTTAGTCAATTTTAAATAAAATAAGCAAATTTATATTATTATAATTTTTCTGTACTTATTTTCTGCTAATTTCTTTCTTCTTTTAACATTTTCCTTTTTCCGCTTTCAACAATTTCTTTTTCTCACCTTTCAGCGATTTCTTCTGTGATTTCAGTTTCTTCTTTTCGTCTTTCGGCAGCAAAGCGTTTTGTAACCAAGCTGCTGCTTTGACCTTGTCCGGGACACATTTGGCATATCCGAATGTAACGTTTTCCGATGCCGCTCTGAAAAGAATAAAAAAATATAAAACTGTTCAACCGCCGTGATCTAAAGAGTCAATTAATATTATCGAAATTTGCTTCTATATTAATTATACAAATAATTATTAATATTTTGGGTACTTTCAGTCCGTGTTCATATATAATATCAACGTGTTTTGTGGGATGTTACTGCCAAATAAAGTTTGTGTAAATCTCAGTATTCTTTCACAAAGCAGCGTTTTATTCATGTTCTCGGAATTTCTTCGATCGGAATGAGTGAATTTATTTACCCTCAAGTATTTCTGAGACCACAGCGTGAAATTATGTAAAGTAAATGTATAATGACAAAGATTTAAACTAACATTCGCGATTAGTAAAATAGAAACTAAAAATTTATATTGCTGAGCACAGTATTTATAATTCCTTTACTTTTATTGTGATGTTTTGGCACTAAAATTATTTATGACTATTTTATTATAACGTACTGTTAGGCTTAGTGCTAATGAAATATCATTTTGCAAAATAAACTAACAACTATGACAAACTCAATACGTTGTAACTCAAGTGAAGTCGAATTGCGATTCGGTTATAACACATAATCGCTAACGTTATCGGCTCCATATGTCGGCGTATCTCTGTTATAAATGCTGCAGCAAGATATCTGTTGCAAATGCTGCAGCAAAAATCACATTCATAATCATTGTTAAAAGTCATTATCAATCTTTATAGCCAGTTTTCATGAGCAGTTCTACCAAAAGTACCACAACTGTAAACACTAAGTAGGTACGCCAGATTTCTTCTTGCGCTAAAGTCACTTCATTATATTCAGAACTATGACCACAAATCACATTTTTTCCGTTATTCACACGGGTGTCATTTTCTACACAAGAACATGTAGTA